>JALIZH010033003.1:600000-895104 GCA_030522465.1 Rhipicephalus appendiculatus | reverse complement strand
AGTCTGAAGCCATTTCTCGCGCAGTGATGCCCACTGGAATTTCGTGAAACGATAGTCCGGGTTCGCGGTGTTTAGTGCTTGACTTACATTTCGGCACGCAGCAATGAGGCATGATCAGTGCAGTCTTTGCTAGACACAGCCTCGAATGGTTCACATTTAGAAGCGCAGGAACTGCTATCGTAAATCGCCGGCATTCAAGATGCAAAGTGCGCTGCGAAGTACGTCTGCCAACTGAAAATGATGCGAATTTCAACACGTCTGTTATCAGTTTATTGCAACAGAGAATTATTGCAAAAGCTTAATAACTTGTATTCCACCATTTCTTCCCACATGTCGGTGTTTTCTTTTTTATTCCAACATTCAAAGACAGAAAGGGTCGCAGAGCCTGTCGTCTGCGCGCAACGCGCTTACATCAGCTACCGCAGCTGCCAACGTCGTCTGCTCCGCAACATTTCCGCCGCGCACCGCGCCTGGCACCTCCGAGACAGTAACAAGTGTGATGGCAATCTCGGAGGCAGCAGTGAAGCGAGCATCACGTGATCTCCGTTGCAGGCGTTCGCCATACGCGGCGCTCGTTGCCTTTCCGCGGAGAAAAAAAGAGTGAGAGGGTACGGAACCGGGTTTGACGGCCCACGCGGCGGGCATCTAGTCAAGGAGGCATTGGTTAAACCATCCTTGCCGATCAGATTTAGTGGCGCAGCGGGCTAACGTGCCGTGCTCGGAGCAGAGAGGTCGATGGTTCAAACCTCGACGACGAAGTTTTTTTTTTAACTTTTTTCTTTTTTGAAGTACTGTTCTAATAGTATAGCATTAATGCTCCATGGGCGCCGCTAATATATTTTTTTTTCTTTAAGGAAATCGCCTTCGTGACAGCGGCGGGCGCCCCAACCCACGTCGCTGCCACTCTTTCGCTGTAATGACACAAGCCACTTGAGCAAACGCTGGCAAAATATTTGACTGGCCTTATAGTGAGCAGTAGCCTATAGTGACGGCAGGTAAGGAAAGGCGCTAGTAAATCTGGCCTTATAGTGAGCAGTAGCCTATACTGACGGACTGGCCTTATAGTGAGCAGTAGCCTATACTGACGGCAGGTAAGGAAAGGCGCTAGTAAAACTGGCCTTATAGTGAGCAGTAGCCTATACTGACGGCAGGTAAGGAAAGGCGCTAGTAAAACTGGCCTTACAGTGAGCAGTAGCCTATAGTGACGGCAGGTAAGGAGTGATCAGTAGCCTATAGTGACGGCAGGTAAGGAAAGGCGCTAGTAACGTCTGGACGTAACGACAGCGGTGGCAACAGTTACGCCTGGACGTAACCCTAGCCACACCGATCAAGCAAAGGCAGTCATAGATGTTCTCTGAGGAAGTCACGACGAAGTCGCTACGGGACACCGGATCGCGTACTACGCTGCCGAAACGAAAGCTGCAGGACTCGCGGTCATCGTCCATCGTCGTCGAAGCAGAGACAAGAGACGAACGCTGAAAATCGCTCCAGCAGGGCGCTAGCTCGAGAAAATAACGGCGATATCGGGCCACACCGGCCGCCGAAGCAGCGTTCCAAAAACCTCCGCTACGAAGCACCGACGGCATCACCATCGCAAGTCCCTAGATCGAAAAATCCCTAGAGATTCTCTCTCTAGGTACGGACTCTGTACGACATTTAGACGCACGCATTCTGACCCGGTGAAAATAGCGTTTCGTTATTTTCACCCAACTTGGCTTGGATCTGTGAAACATTTGCGGCTTTTCGAGAACGATGGGTCAGGCAACCACATGCGATTTTTCGTTATGAAGGCTTATTTTTCTGCGTGTGTGTGATCAGCTGTACCCTAATTTGTGCTGGAGGAGTGTTGATTGCGGTGTTCTTGTGGCGGGCGCGGACACTGTGATTGTGCTTATCGTTGCCCGTGTGCTTTATTAACGCGGATGGTGTTTGCAGTGCCTGAACTTGCGCTGTCACTGCGTGCTTCAGCGTTATTTTGATCGTTGATATTTGGTGTTTTTTTTTTTGTTTTTTTTCGTGTGCGGTGTCAGCGTTGTCCTTTCGTTGTACTAATTTTACTGTGTGTGAAAGTATGTTTTTCACTGTGCTTGACCATATGATTCGGCAACCTGCTTTTTATTGTTTTGCCGCGTATTCGTCGCATGTATCAATGAATGAATGAATGGCATTTCAGCCACTTTATTGGTTTACGAGGCCGATTTTTTCTCTCGGTTAAGTCATGCAAGCGTTGCACGATTTAATTTCGATTGGGATCCTGATCGCGATTGCAAAATACAGAAGCGAGTCGTCCAAATCAAAGCGAATGTGCCGGTATAACACTACTCAAGCCTCATACAGCCGCACGATCGATAGTTTTACATAAAGAAATGTTCGACTTGTAGATATGTACAGGCGTGAGCAAAAGTGTGCAGACCACGGGATCGCGTGGCCGAATGCATCGACGCGCCATCTAGCGACGTGACGCCTGCTGCAGTGCGCACGCGCGTACCGTCGTATCAGTTGGCCTCTCCTGCCGCTCTGTCTGACGCGGTTACGGCGATCGTAGCCAAAACGACAACTGGGTGTCGCTTTGTTTTGCTCCACAGAATCTGTGCCGCTCTTTTACGCAGCGGCTGCGACGTGGCCGGTTCAAGCGCCGGGCTCGCGTCGTTTTTTACACCGGTTGATTAGTCGAAGTAAGCATAGCTAGTATCGCAAAACCTGATGAATCCAAGCGCACAAAATAGAGTATCTCGGGTGGGCTTCGATGTCACACACATTAATCACTAAGAATTATAATTATAGTTAACACTAATTACAATTAATTTAGCTTAATGAGACTCGACTCGATCAGGAATAATTAGTACATTCCTGAGCTTGGATTCTCTGAGCTCATGAGAATAGGACTTCAATTACTTTATTTGGGTTTAATGAGATATTGCTTAATTAGACCTAATTATAATGAGATTAGTTTGATGATACCATGATCAACCACGCTTAATCAGATTTATCTATATTTACCTTGGCACTGCCTAATTAGCTTAGTTATGCATAATTAGCGTAATTATGTCACTTGAAACTTCAGTATCTAGGGTGTGTTTGGTTGGATCTCGGGCTAATTAATCAGGCATAAGTAGTATTCGCCTTAACTAACACTTATTAGACGTAAATGAGCTTAATTATTTTGGAGACGATAAGGAGTAATTAGTATCTTCCTGGGCTTGGCTTCTCTGGGCTCATGGCGAAGTCGACTTGGATTAATTGGCCGCGGTTAGGTTTGCCTTATTTAGGCTAATTTCGCTCGGCTAAATTAAGATATAGCATGATCAACCACGATTAATTAGATTTGGCTATACTTACCTCGACTCATCTGGGCTCATCTAAGCTTAACTTCTCTTAACATGAAAACAGAAGCTGGACTAGGCTTAATTAAACCTACTTACGGCTGATTTTATTAGGTGATACCGTGCTCAACTATGTTTGATTAGATTCGGCTATACTTACTTTGACCTAACTAGGCTCATTTAGTTTAACTTGGCTTAACGCGGCAAAGGCAAGCTGGGCTGAGAAAACTTAATTTTGTGTGCTTGGCTTCAGGTTATGCGATGCTAGCTATGCTTAGTTCGGCTAATCAACTGGCGTAAAAAAACGACGCGAGCCCGGCGCTTGAACCGGCCCCGTCGCAGCCTCTACGTAAAGGAACGGCACAGATTCTGTGGAGCAAACAAAGCGACATCCAGTTGTCGTTTTGGCTACGAGTGCCGTAACCGCGTCAGACAGAGCGGCATGAGAGGCCAACTGATACGACGGGACGCGCATGCGCACCGCAGCAGGTGTCACGTCGCTAGATGGCGCGTCGATGCATTCTACCACGCGATCCCGTGGTCTGCACACTTTTGCTCACGCCTGTACGTGCGGTTCGAACCCTCCAGGTTCCCCTGCCCACAGATGCATTTTGTTCGGCGTGAAATCGCACCCTTGTGAGCTATAAACAAGCTAGTATAAATCCCCTTGAGAGATTAAAAACCAGTTAGGTAATAATTATTTTTTTTTTTAGTGCAACAAGTGGAAAGCGCCCGTAAGAGAAAACTAATCGCCACGAGGATAACGAGGATGCATAGATGCGTGAGCGACAGGCGGTTTGCCAACATAAAGAAATCTGGGATTGGAAAGCAAACATGAATTGCCGGAGAAGAAAAAAAATTGTATCCTCGTGGCATGACAGTACTTGTTGGGCAAAAAAAGCATTTAAAAGGTGGCGACCTTATTAAAAACATTTAGATAATGCCGTACAAGAGCATAATTGAACGTTTAGGACTTAATTGCATTGCCTTACATGTATATCATTGACCTTAAGTTAATTAATGGACGAAGTGGTCTAGCTTTCGTGTCATTGTGAGTGAACAAACGACAGTTAACTGGTTCTAACTGCCTTTTACCATAATGCCTAATCAGCTCATTCTCCAAAGTAATATCTAAAGCTGACCCAGGATTTCTTTCCATATAAGTCGACCTTTCCTTCTTAGCCAATTGAATGCTGTACGGTGGTTAGTTTCTCTTATGAGCCAGATGTAATTGAACACTCGATGTTTCCTCTTTTTTAATGAAGTTGTTCTTTTTAGCGTTGTTTGTGCAAGTCAAGTGTCCTATCTTAGAACAACTAAAGCATCTTGCCCTAATATGACAACACAAGGGTTGGTTCCCTTGGCCACATCTGCAGCATGTGGGCCTGCTTTATAGTCCGCCTGCTGTCTTACGAGACAGCGCAGCTTCCTGGCAAGACTTGTTCCTTTGTTTCCTGTTGGTGTCGAGGCGGACTGTGTGGAGCTGTATTGTACATACCTAAGTCCTTCACAAGTGACGATGCCCATTTTGCCAGTAGAGTTCCCTCATGGCTGGTTGTTCCTGACACCATGAAAGCATTGCTGCGGTGTGCCCTTTGGCAGCTTTCATGGTTTTGATGAAGGTGGAAGCTTTCTTCCATGTTTAATCATTGCCATCTTCAGTTTCCCAGCAACTAGCATCAGATGCTCCCAAACAGTGCACACACGACTAGTTGATAGCTATGTGCTTAATGCAAAATTGCTGTACATGCACTTTATTGCCAACAAATCTTGATTACCTTGTATGCACTTACGGGTGCCATATTTATCTGTGACAGCACACTGTGCCTGGTCTGTGATACTTCACGAGGAGCAACTTCAGCTGTTGACATTTTTCTTTCCGGGAGTATCAGCAAACGTCAAATTGTATAGCATCAGGTGGCACTGTTTTCCAAGCACTTTGATTAACTTACCACTGTTTTGCTTTTCAGTGAAAGTATTTACGCAAGCAAATGTATTGAAAAGTTCAAAATAGATTTCCAGATTACTCTTTAATGCACAGTATTGATAGCTTTTGTACTTTCTCTGCATACGGAATAGTGACACTATTCCACTTGTCCGCATCCACTGTTGCTCAAAATCCCATCCTCCCCTCCACATCTTAAATACCAGGCAGATGACTGTTTTTTCAGTGGAAGTATGCCACAACAACAACAGTAAGGAAAAAGACACGCACTCCCGTGTCCTGTTCAGTTTCAAAACTAGTTAATGTTGCTGCCAGCATTCTAGGGAAGAGTGCCCGCCAAGTACGCAGCACACGTATCTGCCTTCTGATGAGAACCTGGAGAATCTTGGTGTTGCATGCCCGGTCCATTTCTACTTCGCCTTGCATGGGAGTACTTAGTATATGAAATTAATGTCTAATAACAATCCACTTCTGAAAGCTGGATTGCCACATGCACTGACCTGCAAGTGAAAGATGCGCTTTAATTTGATTGTGCTTCACACCACTGCAGGTAGCAGCCGAAGGTGCATTGTCATTTAATGTATGGCAGACGCGTGGTCTCACAAATAGATTTATTGTTGTCCTCTCCGGGATGAGTTCCCAGTGCACCTGAAAAGCACTGGGCTCAGTGAACCTCTTCATGGAAATAAAGTAAAGCTACTATTAACTGAGCAATGAGGTCCAGCTGTTTCCAAACCTGCCCATCCTCTACAGCTTGAAAAAATTGAGATCAAGACCACGTGTTGTGCTCTACACATTACCATATTGCTTTTCCGCATCACACTTTTCGTCTACATTAATGAACTTATTTGCCTATTTCTCATTTTCTGCCTTTTGAAGCGCTGAGTGCATTGTCTGAAAGCACGTGTGCCTGGAGACCACCTACAAAGATACTTCTAACAGAACTTAGCTTTGTATTAGCGCGGTACATATACGGAAGAAACACGACACAGACGTAAAGAGAAAGGTGGGCGCTAACAGGCCTACCTTCAATATGTCTTATTCCATTGTTTGTCTACCATTCTGCCAAATTACGAATGCACCTTCACTCTTGCCTTCTTGCTGGATGAACTTGTAAAAATAATAAATTTTGTGTTTCATTCACAGTAAGTACAAAAAAAAGTTGGTTTCCTCCATCTCATACCTGTCAGCTTCAAATTAGGATGTGAGTCTTGTGTGCCTTAAAATAAAGCGATGTTCATACCCTGGTTTCCTCTGTGGCTTCGTTGATACCAAGGGTGCATGCATATTCCCTGTACTGCTCTGGCCATGTATGAAACACAGTAAAGAAAAACACGTTCTCTACGGTAAAGGTACATTCCAGCAGGGAGTAGAGGTTAGGTGACAAACTTGCTGATAGGGTTCTTTTCAACAATGAACATAGCTATGTGGTTTTGTCAGCAGAGAAGCAGATAAAACCAGAGACCAAGGTGAGAAGCAATATTGCATCCACGCCGTCCTCGATATAATTATTTCCTTTTGTTATGACTGATTTCTCCAGTCATTCTTTAGCATGTGTCTCTGCTAAGCAATCTTAAACACAATGGTGGCAAAACATTCTGTGGCAAGTTAGGGCTGTTCTTGCTGGGTCACACTTAGCAGATGTCTTAATTTGTAGGCTGCATTCGCATGGACTGGATTAAACCATACATTTCTTTATGGTAAGAAAATGACTAGCACCATGAAGAAAAGATGGGGTGAAAATGACAGACACAACATATATGTATCTGTTGCCTTCTCTCTATTTCATCTACAGCGCTGTTTGATTCCTCCCTAGAAAAAGCCGCATTCAGTAGTACACCTGCAGTGTGTGCTACCACGCACATTCCAAACAAGTGCTCCACAAAAACTGTGGGAGTCATTCCTTGCAGAGTGAAGTGTAGGAGCAGAAGCTCCAAATCTGGTATGAAAAAAAAATGAGTATACCACTCTTGCCAGAAAGTAAGGTTTCCAAATGCTACGTATTTGGTGAAAAACTTTAAATATACCTTTCTGAGATAACGGATTTGCAGGGAACTGCAGGATTAGTACTGTTAAATTTAATTAGTACTGCAGATGATTTTAAGTATGGTCACATATGCATAGTGTGCACATACATTTTCACTGCACAACAAGAGTTATTGCAATGAAGCCACAAAGCTTTCTGTAAATATTAAATTGCAGCATTATACCTAGACAGATATGTTATGCAAGACGTACATTACACACTACAAATGAAAGAAGTTGTGCAAGGCATACATGCGATACTTCGCTGCATAATATATATGTATAGCTGTAAAGCCCATGTGACAATTACAACTGTAGTTTAAGACGGCCGAGAATACTATATATGATTTTTATTGTTGGTTTTGCCAGGGTAGACGCCACGAAAATGTGATCGGCGCAGGCCGCGCCGGAATGTTTGAGAAATTTAGATTGCTTCAGACCAGGTACTCAAACTGTCTGGACTTGGGGAACCCCAACGACTTTTCGAGAGTGCCGCGCAACCCCTAACAATTTTTCTTGAGCATGAAGACAATCGAAAGCGGGGCGGGGGGGAGCTGATATCACTGTTGATGTAACGCCCGATAATGCATATAGACTTGCGATTCCCTGTGTCCCCGTCGCGTAAAACGCCCGCCTATTATACACTGCATGCTTCAGGAGCCGCGCAGCATGAACAGTATGTTCACGCAAACGAATCGCCGGAGGTACAGAGGCCTGTTTAATTTTTTGCAAAACAAAAGGCTTAAAGCTAAGCCTAAATGCTCGAAGCGACGCGTCTTACGTGTACCAAAGCGCTCGTTGCGCGTTTTGATTACAAAATCAACATACAGCAGTGGCAAATCACCGTGTAGGAACATTGCCACAGTCGCCGACGCGCCATGAGCCACGAATAAAACGCCGCGTGGCTCGTTAATGTCGTTTGATCTAGCTAGAACACTCACGAATCACGGACATGCATTACCAGCGCTACCAGTTATCTGCGCATTCTGGCGCCACGGGTCCGCGAATGCGGCGTGCGATGGTTAAGTTTCGTTAAATGCAAAATGCAATGCAGATTTGCTTGTCTAAATAAATAAATTCTAGCTGCTAATGAGGGAGCAGGTTGCACTATTCTCTGCTCACGGTTGTCCTGGGGGCTATACTATACTATACATCAGAAAGATTTCAGATGGTTCTCAAACTGGGTTTAGCGAAACCCAGTTTGAGAACCCATCTATTTTAGAGCTATTTGCGTGCACGACACGAGTAGTCGAGTTCATTCTGTAGCTAAGCCTCCGCGATAACGTTCAATCACTCGATCATGTTAAAAAGACGATGCGTTCCACCGGTGATTAGATTATCAGTGGATGATGGCCGATGAATTGCGAGTGTACAATGATATAGTGAAATTGGTTTTCTGGGCACAAGTCTGCTCAATTGAGAGTTTCTTCTTTAACAGCTGGTCTAATTGCTGGTCTTTTCCTGTGTCTTCGTCGTTTTGCACTGAAAACCACTCATCATGACTAATTGCCACCTTCGTCATAACCTCGGGGCAACAAATGACTTAGATCGGCAGATGAGAAGCGGTTCTGAATGATGCAGGGTTCGTACTGTGACTGAACGCAAAGCGTGTGAACTTGCATAAGCTCACATGTGAGAGCTAGTGCCTCTCTCGGTATATATGCTCACGGCAAACATGCATGTTTTACCGCAAAGCAAATTTCCGTCGAACCCTTTTTTTTCCTTTGCTCTAACTGTTGTATCGCCGCCGGATACACCATCCGGCGGAGACAAAATGAACGACACCACACTAACCTCTCCACTCCTCCTTTGTATCCTCCTCACCCTCCCTTCATGTTCCCATCACCTTGCTATACTATATCATGGCTATGCTTTACCATCTCCCCTCCTCCTTTCCATACTCACCCTCACATCCCAATTCTTCTCACCCTCACCCCCCTTTCCCTCCCCTTGCTATACTATACTATACATCAGAAAGATTTCATTAATTGTTTTTCTTTATAGCAATTACCGAAATGAAATCAGTAGACAAGCATGAGAATATGTGATCAAGGAATGCACAGATAAGTACAGCTCATTGCAGGAGTAGAGCAGAGACAGGCTTGCGAGATAGTCTGGTGTGATGTAGCGGAGATGCCCTCTCCCCTCAAGAGCAACATCTGGCGAGGCAGTCTGAACTAGCTGTCCCTATTCTTTCTGATTTTCTCTATTGCGGTGCGCACATATGATATGTGGTGTCACAGCCAGTGGAAATTTAGGAACTTTTTGCAGGACAGATGCTGGCTTTTTCGTTCAATGAGCCATTGAAGCTTTTGCGTGAAAATTGATCCCTCAATGGCAACCTAGCCAAAGCACTGCACTTTTTTCTAATTTTCCCCACTTGCGAATTACTAGCCCAGAGACGGGGCAGCAGACACACGCGCGTAAGGGTATCTCCTTTCTGTCTAGCTTCGCACGTCACTGGAGGGTTCACGTTGTTGTGCAAATAAAAATTATTATTATTATCTAATTATTATTACTACCCGCGGCCATATGTGATTTTAATTATTTGTCACTCATGTAAGTGATGGCTTGTTTTTTTTTATTTAGCAGAGCACATATTGTATGAAGTAATTTCACGCTGCGATTCTATAATTGCCAATTGTGATTCTTAAACTCACAGCATCATCGACTGTGCTCCCAAACAACTGGCTACCTGCTTGTAATATTCCGATACTAAAGAAAGGCAATCATCACTAGTTGACAGCTACTGTGTTGTATCACTCACCTCTTCGTGTTGTAAACTTTTAGAAAACATTATTACTGACAAGGTCACTATAGGTTTCTACATGATTGAGCAATTCTAAGTCCTATGCAGCATGGTTTTAGGAAGAGCCTCTCCACTGTAATCCAATTAAGTAATGTAATTCATATTCTTGCAAGCATTTTCGATGAATCAGGGCAAACTGGCATCATATTTTTTATTTTAGGAAAGAGTGATTGCGCATCATGCACGAAACTAATAGAAAAACTTGATTATCTAAACATTCCCTTATATCTTGTAAGGTGGATTTCTGCTTATCTTAATAACGGTAGGCAATTTGGTGAAGCTGTTAATTGCTCTTCCAGTAATCTTCCTGTAACGTCTGGCATTTCCCAGGAAAATGTTCTTGGACCATTATTATTAAACATGTATGAATGACACTGTTGGCACTATTATTCAGCCTGTACAAAGAAAACTATTTGCCAATGACTATTTACTTTTTAATGAGATTGTCAACCAGCAAGATCAAATTACAATAAACTCTAACCTTCAAAATATATTAGCATGGTGCCTCCACTGGGATATATATGCAGCTTAACATTGTTGAAACAGTATCTACGAAAATCAACAAAAAAAACTAATAAACTGTCGCTTAGCCATCATCTTGCATCTACGCCACTTATTGAGGTTGATGAATACAAGTACCTCGGGGTTATAATAAATAATCTCATTCAGAACTCTCATTTGGAACTCACGTACACATCTCTCACCTTTGTGACTCAGCTTTCAAAAAACTTCGCTACATTAGACACAAATTAAAACACGCTCCTTCTGATACCTGTGTAATTGCTATACCTCTCATGTCTGTCCTAAACTCCAATATGCAGCTATTGTATGGGATCCTTAAGTCTAACATCGACGTGCAAGAAAGCATCCAACATAAGGCAGTAAGGGTCATCTTCCCTAAATATTTATTTATTTCCAAATACTGTTGGCCATCATGGCCGCAACAGGGTAGGTACAGCGAATGTGCAGATAACGCAAGAACAAGTACAATGTATTATAATGAAGACAAAACTAAAAAAAATACATATTTTTCAAAACAAAACCAAAATAAGAACATTGCTGTAGAAAAAACATACATACAGATATTGTGACGGTGGCGTAGTATGCAATGTGAAATAATTTGAAGTATTTTCGAACACGGTGACAATGCACGTACAACACTAGCAATAATCAATTTTATAAAAGATTTTTAGCATGCTCTTCAAAGCTTCCAATGCTCATCGAATTCAATACAGACACTGGCAAATGCTTCTACTCTTTTATCGTTTGAGGAAAAAAGAATACGCGGGCACGTCAAGATAGGATTTTGGAACTGACAACACAAATTGACTTCTTGATGTGACATTGCTGGTTTGCCTGGGAACAACCTAAGTTTTAGTGTTAAGATGTCCTACTGATAACAGAAAAATTAAAATCTACCAAGTTTCATGCAATATCACTCCAGTGATTCTCCAAGTGACCTAATGACCTAATTCTCCAAGTGACCTAATAATCAAATGCTGATATTGAATGAGAATGATGAATAAATACCTCTTACGACGCGATTCTTTATGGTTTATAAAGCGCTGCTGACGTAGATCTGGTGAGCATTCCATATGGGTGACGCATATTCAAGTTTAAGTGAACCAATGTTATGTATGCAAGTAATTTTACATGTTGAGGAGCACTGCAAATGTTACGTTTCAGAAATTCGAAAGTTTCGTTTGGAGATGATGTGATATTGGTCACATGTACGTGTGCACCAGCTGATTGAGGTCATGTGATTGTAATGCCTGAAATACTACTTGAATGAGTTGACAGTGTCAATGAAGGTGTTGTCAAGTGTGAAAGGGAAATGATGATGGTTATGGCTGTGAGAAATTGACATGGATGTACATTTTTAGGATTTAAGACCACGATCCAGTGGTCACACCTGTTCTTAGCATTAAGTCATTCTGCAATGAAATGAGAATGTTACTGTTATTTATAGATCAATAAAGAACACAGTCATCTCAAAACATTCAAATGTGAGAGGAAACATGCAGTGGTAGATCATTCATATATATTGACAATATGAGGTTACATAATACTGAACTCTGGGGGATGCCTGATGTTACTAGAAGAAATTTTGAAGCAATACTGTTAATAATGACCGATGGTGATTTATTACAAAAATATTCTTTCATCCATGTTATGATGTTAGGGTGCAAGTGATCATTGATGAGCTATTTTATCGAATACCTTCGCAAAGTGAAGAAAAATATCTCGGTTACAATGTTACCATCAAGATTTGAGTAGAGATCATGTATAAATGAAGCAAGTTTGGTGTCACACCATAGACTGTTATAAAAGCCATGTTGTGACAGATGGAAAAAGTTATTGCTGTCCAAAAAATTCATAACATAAGAAAATCATGATCTGTTCCATGATTTTGCAAGGGTCACCAGTGATTGATTTTCGGGCGATAGTTTATGGGTGATTGACAGTTACCTGATTTGTAGACTGGAACTACCTTGCTGTTTTTCCACTTGTCTGGAAGAGTGCCTAATGATAATGGTTGTGAGTACAGCAGGTTTAAATACATGGCAGAGATGTACTTGATGTTTTTTAAAAGCTTCGAGGTAATTTTGCCAGCACCAGCTGATGAGGATAACTCATGATTGTCACTCAGTGCAGATACTATTCCGACTTGTGGAAAAATAATATCAGGCATTGAAGGCATGACAGGAACAGAATATCCCCAAAAATGCATGAGAGGTTCGGTTATGAAAACATATGGAAAAGCTAAATTAAACATATTGGCACAATCTAGATCAGATATTATGCAGTGAAGCATTGTCGGTGTGGCTTGTAAGCGCAGTCAAATACTTTGCATTACTTGTTTAATTTGCAGTGTGTAATCTATGTCTTGCATAAGATTTCTCTAGATGCAAAGAACATATTCAAGTGTGCTCTGATTAGTTTCTTTGGCTCCAAGCAACATTCACACAAAACTTTGCCGGCTTCACTGCAGCAACTTTGTTGCGCAGGGAAGATTTACTTACGTGCACACTATGCATGTGACCACACTGCAAATTAAAAATTGTGCACAGTACTAATTAAACAATACTAATCTTGCAGTTCCTGCAAGTCCGTTTCTCTCAGAAACATATTAAAAGCTTTTCATGAAATAGCTAGTGCTGCAAAACTTTTGTCCTTTCTCTTCAGTTTCAGAACTGTTGACATGCATTTAACTTTCTGGCAAGAGTGGTATCTCAAGTTTTCTTTCAATTATAGAAACCATACTTTTCAGATGTAGTGCACCTGCTCTTATACTTGACTCTGAAATGAATAACTCCCACAGTTCGTGAGGAGCACTTGTCTGGACTGTGCTTGGAAGCACACCCTGCAGGTGTACTCCTGAGGAGGGAATCAAATAGTGCTGTTGATGAAATAGAAGGCAACAGACATGTATATTGTGTCTGTCATTTTAACCTCATTTTTTTCTTTATGGTGCTGTTCGATTTCTTCCTCACAAAGAAACTGCATGGCTTAATTCAGTGCATGTAAATGCAGCAAAGCCCAATCTATTATTTTCGTAGAGCAGGCAGGGCTGCAAAAAAGAGCTTGACTGAAGACGAAGACGCAGGATATTTTGGCCCTATTGTGCATCAGAACATGCTCAGCGTAGACACGTGCTAAAAAATGATTGGAGAGATTAGTCAAAACAATAGGAAATAATTGGCATAAATGCAGTATTGTGTCTCCCCTTGGTGCTGGCTTTTATCTGTTTCTCTGTTGATGCAACCACATAATTCTGCTCAACGTGGAAAAAAAAACCCCGCTAGCAATTTGTCACCTAAGCCGTAATCCCGCCAGGGCTTGTTTCATCGTACTTTTACAGTACTGCAGAAAGTTAGTTTTTCCTTCCTGTGTTTTTCCTTGCAGTGTTGCATAAAACATGGCAAGAACTGTACATGCACTGCGCATGCACCCTTCGCATCAACAAAACCACACAGGAAATAAAAGGTATGAATATCAGTTTATTTTAAGGCACACAAGAATGTCGCATTCTATTTTGAAGCTGACAGGTAAGAGATCGAGGAAACCAACTTTTTTCATGCGTACTGTGAACGAATTACAAAATTTATTGTATCTACAAACTCGTTCAGCAAGAATGCCAGAGTGTTGGTGTATCAGCGATTTGTGCAGCATGGTAAACAAATATTGGAATAAGACACATTGAAGGCCAGCTCGTTACAAGCCACTTGGTGGTTGTTTTCCAGGAACACATGCTTTCTTAGCACCTTTGACATACCAAGAATGTAATTTCAGACAAGGCACCCAGCATGTTAGGCTTTAAATGTACGAGTGCTTTTTAGGTGCATTGAGGTCCTCTTCATGGAGTAGACGACAATAAACCTATCTGCAATAAAATACAGTGTCAGTCATATTTTAAATGCCAATGCACCTCCTCCTGCTACCTGCAGCGATGTGAAGCATGATAAAATTAAGGCGTATCTTTCACTTTCAGTTCAATACATGTGGTAATTCAGCTTTCATAATTGACTTGTCATAAGACATTGATTTCATATATTTAGCACTCTCGTGCAAAGCAAATAGAAGTAGAAATGGGCCAAGCACGCAG
This sequence comes from Rhipicephalus appendiculatus, assembly GCA_030522465.1. Classification (NCBI taxonomy): domain Eukaryota; kingdom Metazoa; phylum Arthropoda; class Arachnida; order Ixodida; family Ixodidae; genus Rhipicephalus; species Rhipicephalus appendiculatus. The sequence goes on along the minus strand of JALIZH010033003.1, from coordinate 880,396 downwards.
CACTGAAACTCTCCAGCTACTGAACAGGAGGCACACATGTGGAACAAAATGTCATGTTTGCAATTTAATGACACCCTTTTTTTTTGCTGGAAAGTCATGCATGCAACTATCAGCCACCCATTTTTTTTGCTGTTGGTAGGCTAATACTCTTCATAGAAATATGGTGGCCAGAGGTAAGGTGGGGCTAACATTACTATATTGCGTGCAACGTTAGAACTTAGTGGGATTTCCTCCTCAAAGGCACAAGGGTATGAGCCTGAATCAATGCTCATGCACTTTGGCTGATGTAATTTTTCTTAAAGGGAGAATCTAGCTTGTCATCGTGCTTTTCGTCGTTGTGTTGACACACTCTCTCTTTCTCACAATTTTTTATACAGTTCACAAAATTGCCCACCTTACATGATGCACGCATGTCACAGCACACAGCCATCAACTGCAAATTACCTGTCCTCTAACATGAACCATAACACTTCAAGCGCCATTTATTTTTTGAGCTGCCAGAGACTAGGATGACCTGCCCCACCATGCTGTTGCCTTAACATGTAATACCGTATTTCTGGATATTGTGCATACTGTAATGCCCTTCGGCCTCTGCAATGCTCCCGCAACATTCGAGCGAATGATTGACACCATTCTGTATCCCACCATGACAACATGTATCGCACCATAACACCTGCTTTTATTGTACTAACATGCTAGCCACCCCTTAAGTAAGAGGATGGCCTGTGACTCTGCCTCCGACTCATGAGCGGGACTATTTCTTTAGCAGTGGAGGATATCAGCAGTCATGCTTCAGGCATCTGGGCCGGTCCTCTACTGCCTTCTGAAGTTGTGTGGGACAATATATTGGGGTAGCAGGGAAGTCGCATGGTCCTGCGACAAGAGCTGCACGAGTCCTCGATGCGGCCCGCTACAGTGGGGATGTGCAGATTCAGATGTGACCTGTTCGTGCAAGTTTAGACGTGACTGGTCTTAAGGATTTTTCACATTTTTTGTAAGGCACTCCATGTGGTCACCTTTTGTTGAAACAACCGCAGAACAAAACCTCTACACTTGAGTCGAGATTTTAGTCATTGTGGAGATCGGTATAGATAGGTTTCTCAATCATCATGCCAAATATATGTCACAAATGATCCATATGAGATATGGGAAAGGCCTCATATCTCATGAAAAACTTTTAATATGTATCTGAGAGAAACGGACTTGCAGGAACTGCAAGATTAGTATTGTTTAATTAGTACTGTGCACAATTTTTAATTTGCAGTGTGGTCACATGCATAGTGTGCACGTAAGTAAATCTTCCCTGCGCAACAAAGTTGATGCAGTGAAGCCGGCAAAGTGTTGTGTAAATGTTGCTTGGAGCCAAAGAAACTAATCAGAGCACACTTGAATATGTTCTTTGCATCTAGAGAAATCTTATGCAAGACATAGATTACACACTGCAAATTAAACAAGTAATGCAAAGTATTTGACTGCGCTTACAAGCCACACCGACAATGCTTCACTGCATAATATCTGACCTAGATTGTGCCAATATGTTTAATTTAGCTTTTCCATATGTTTTCACAACCGAACCTCTCACGCATTTTTTGGGATATTCTGTTCCTGTCATGCCTTCAATGCCTGATATTGTCACGTGGTCGTGACGTTGACCCAAGCAGCAGTCGGTATGTTCAAGACGAAACTGTTTATTAGGCCGAACTTGTGGCCGGTAAACTGAAAGTCAGATTACAGCAATACACGCTGGCACTGATAGCGGCGAACAGAGCGTCGGCCGTCGATGAACTGAACATCGTTGGAGCGCGCCGGCTTTTATGCATCACGCGTCGAACATTCTAGCCTTATCACAGGTCATCGCGCAAGCTCTGGAATAATCTCGAGTGGTCGCGTCTTGCGTGCAATCTTAACAAAACGATCTACAACAATCGCGAAGGTTCTAGAACAATAAGGCGCGGTTTGAGCCGAGCTTTGCTGACGGTCTCTGTGGGCGAAAACCGAATACAACAAAAGTGAAAATAAGAATAGCGCGTGGCAATATTATTTTTCCACCAGTCGGAATATCTGCACTGAGTGACAATCATGAGTTATCCTCATCAGCTGGTGCTGGCAAAATTACCTCGAAGCTTTTAAAAAACATCAAGTACATCTCTGCCATGTATTTAAACCTGCTGTACTCACAACCATTATCATTAGGCGCTCTTCCAGGCAAGTGGAAAAACAGCAAGGTAGTTCAGTCTACAAATCAGGTAACTGTCAATCACCCATAAACTATCGCCCGAAAATCAATCACTGGTGACCCTTGCAAAATCATGGAACACATCATGATTTTCTTATGTCATGAATTTTTTGGACAGCAATAACTTTTTCCATCTGTCACAACGTGGCTTTTATAACAGTCTATGGTGTGACACCAAACTTGCTTCAATTATACATGATCTCTACTCAAATCTTGATGGTAACATTGTAACCGAGATATTCTTCTTGACTTTGCGAAGGTATTCGATAAAATAGCTCATCAATGATCACTTGCACCCTAACGTCATAACATGGATGAAAGAATATTTTTGTAATAAATCACCATCGGTCATTATTAACAGTACTGCTTCAAAATTTCTTCCAGCAACATCGGGCATCCCCCCAGAGTTCAGTATTATGTAACCTCATATTGTCAATGTATATGAATGATCTACCAGTGCATGTTTCCTCTCACATTTGAATGTTTTATGATGACTGTGTTCTTTATTTATCTATCAATAACAGTAACATTCTCATTTCATTGCAGAATGACTTCATGCTAAGAACAGGTGTGACCACTGGATCGTGGTCTTAAATCCTAAAAATGTACATCCATGTCAATTTCTCACAGCCATAACCGTCATCCTTTCCCTTTTACACTTGATAACACCCTCATTGAGACTGTCAACTCATTCAAGTAGTACTTCAGGCATTACAATCACATGACCTCAATCAGCTGGTGCACACGTACATACATGTGACCAATATCACATCATCTCCAAACGAAACTTTCGAATTTCTGAAACGTAACATTTGCAGTGCTCTTCAACATGTAATATTACTTGCATACATAACATTGGTTCTACTTAAACTTGAATATGCGTCACCCATATGGAATGCTCACCAGATCTACGTCAGCAGCGCTTTATAATCCACAAAGAATTGCGTCGTAAGAGGTATTTATTCATCATTCTCATTAAATATCAGCATTTCATTATTAAAAGCTGATTCTAGATTGGACCGCCCAGCACATTGTTGTCATATTGCAAACTTATGATGATATGATAAATTGTGCAACAGTTTACTTCCCCATACTCCTAACAATCTACCTCCTTCATGCATTTCACTGCGCACAGGCCATACACGTAACGTTGCTCGCCCAAGTGCGTGTACTGTCGCTGGCTGATCATCATTTTTCCATCGAACAGCAAAAAACGTGAATAGCCTTCCCTACCACATCGCTTCCATCACCACCTCACTTGCACTCATGGAAGAAGTAACAAGATTTTTTCGTTAAAAATTACTCTGATTTTTTGTTTGTATAACTGCCCCTTATGGAATACCCCTCCTGGGTCATTAATGTAGGGAAATGAAATGACATGAAGTATGCCATTTTCATTTGACATGCATTACATTTATCAAATGTTGTTTTATTTGCATGTGTAAGCCACCGATATATTATCCCTTATAAACTTTTTTTTGGATAATTGTATTTACCACCACACGGCATCAAGCAAAAAAAAATGGTGCTACAACTTTCAGTTGCAACAGTGGTGATTGGAGTTGGCTTTAATTAGAAGAGGCACAATAAAACTCTTTTTTATTATTTACTTAACAATACTTAAGGCCTTAGAAGGCCCAGACAGGAGTGTAAAAGACAAACAAAGAGTGCCAAGCATGTAGGCAATCTATAAGTAATGTACAAAGAGGAGCTGTATAAAGTGAATTCTTTGAACTAGTAAAGAAACACTGAAGAATGCAATACAGAGAAAGAGGATGCACAATCAAAAATAGTACAATGAGGAAACTACTTATATAATGCACAAAAAATGTCAGCAAACAAACGGAGCTCTATTTCAAAACAGAAAGGACTAAATTTAGGTAGTAATGGATTGGATAGAGTCGATGTTGATAGAGTGTGCCATGAGGTAAGCTGTTCCAGTCAGTTATTGTTCAAGGAAAAAAGTAACACAGAAAGACTTTAGTTCTAGCTTTATAAGGGGTTAATTAGGCCAGAGTGGTGATGTTTTGTTCAGCAGACAATGAGTGACTTTTTATAAGGTTCGGGAGGAAAGACAATTTAGTAAGAATAGATATTTAAGGCCGTGGATTTTTCTTTTCTTCGTCACAAAGACTGAATGTTGTGTTTCGTCATTAGGTCACTTGGAGAATCACTGGAGTGATATTGCATGAAACTTGGTAGATTTTAATTTTTCTGTTATCAGTAGGACATCTTAACACTAAAACTTATGTTGTTCCCAGGCAAACCAGCAATGTCACATCAAGAAGTCAATTTGTGTTGTCAGTTCCAAAATCCTATCTTGACGTGCCCGCGTATTCTTTTTTCCTCAAACGATAAAAGAGTAGAAGCATTTGCCAGTGTCTGTATTGAATTCGACGAGCATTGGAAGCTTTGAAGAGCAATCTTTTATAAATTGATTATTGCTAGTGTTGTACGTGCATTGTCACGGTGTTTGAAAATACTTCAAATTATTTCACATTGCATACTACGCCACCGTCACAATATCCGTATGTATGTTATTTCTACAGCATTGTTCTTATTTTGGTTTTGTTCTGAAAAATATGTATTTTTTTTAGTTTTGTCTTCATTATAATACATTGTACTTGTTCTTGCGTTATCTGCACATTCGCTGTACCTACCCTGTTGCGGCCATGATGGCCAACAGTATTTGGAAATAAACAAATATTTAGGGAAGATGACCCTTACTGCCTTATGTTGGATGCTTTCTTGCACGTCGATGTTAGACTTAAGGATCCCATACAATAGCTGCATATTGGAGTTTAGGACAGACATGAGAGGTATAGCAATTACACAGGTATCAGAAGGAGCGTGTTTTAATTTGTGTCTAATGTAGCGAAGTTTTTTGAAAGCTGAGTCACAAAGGTGAGAGATGTGTACGTGAGTTCCAAATGAGAGTTCTGAATGAGATTATTTATTATAACCCCGAGGTACTTGTATTCATCAACCTCAATAAGTGGCGTAGATGCAAGATGATGGCTAAGCGACAGTTTATTAGTTTTTTTGTTGATTTTCGTAGATACTGTTTCAACAATGTTAAGCTGCATATATATCCCAGTGGAGGCACCATGCTAATATATTTTGAAGGTTAGAGTTTATTGTAATTTGATCTTGCTGGTTGACAATCTCATTAAAAAGTAAATAGTCATTGGCAAATAGTTTTCTTTGTACAGGCTGAATAATAGTGCCAACAGTGTCATTCATACATGTTTAATAATAATGGTCCAAGAACATTTTCCTGGGAAATGCCAGACGTTACAGGAAGATTACTGGAAGAGCAATTAACAGCTTCACCAAATTGCCTACCGTTATTAAGATCTGACTCCCCCCTCCGAATTAATGCAAGAAGCAGGAATGCCAAGCCTCCGTAACCGTGCCGAACTTGCTCGCCAGAAAATGCTATTTCAACTTTTTTCACAATATGCTTCGCATTGGTAGAAACAAATACCTACTCTACCCAAAAACTAGGCCCTCGCGTCATAAGCACCCCCCAATTTCTTCAGGAATACCGATACAAAACTGACTGTTTTAAATTCTCTTTTTTTCCACAAGCCATTAGGGTGTGGAATAGTCTGCCTCCACATATAACTACCTGTAAAAACGAAAATAACTTCCTGTCACTTCTTGAAAAACACCTATGTGTTTCCCAATATTGAATTGTTCTGTATAGTACTAACTTTGCCGTTTTGCTTTGTGTAATGACATTATTTTCATCCTTTAACGGCATATTTACGCATTACATGTTTTTTTTAGGTATATACTACTGTTATCATTATTGTTTTGTTTTTTTCCCCATGACGCGTTTCTTGTAACTGTATGAACGCATTCTTATGTCCACCATGTGTGCTTGTTAAATGACTTTACGTATAACTTGTTCATAATTGTTCCAAATTGTTATCTCTGAAATGTACACACTTGTATATCTTTATTCTGTGTATGCCCTTCCTGCAAAAATCCCCGTTGGGATTGGCAGTATGTCTGAAATAAAAATAAAATAAAATAAATAAGCAGAAATCCACCTTACAAGATATAAGGGAATGTTTAGATAATCAAGTTTTTCTATTAGTTTCGTGCATGATGCGCAATCACTCTTTCCTAAAATAAAAAATATGATGCCAGTTTGCCCTGATTCATCGAAAATGCTTGCAAGAATATGAATTACATTACTTAATTGGATTACAGTGGAGAGGCTCTTCCTAAAACCATGCTGCATAGGACTTAGAATTGCTCAATCATGTAGAAACCTATAGTGACCTTGTCAGTAATAATGTTTTCTAAAAGTTTACAACACGAAGAGGTGAGTGATACAACACAGTAGCTGTCAACTAGTGATGATTGCCTTTCTTTAGTATCGGAATATTACAAGCAGGTAGCCAGTTGTTTGGGAGCACAGTCGATGATGCTGTGAGTTTAAGAATCACAATTGGCAATTATAGAATCGCAGCGTGAAATTACTTCATACAAAATGTGCTCTGCTAAATAAAAAAAAAACAAGCCATCACTTACATGAGTGACAAATGGTTAAAATCACATATGGCCGCGGGTAGTAATAATAATTAGATAATAATAATAATTTTTATTTGCACAACAACGTGAACCCTCCAGTGACGTGCGAAGCTAGACAGAAAGGAGATACCCTTACGCGCGTGTGTCTGCTGCCCCGTCTCTGGGCTAGTAATTCGCAAGTGGGGAAAATTAGAAAAAAGTGCAGTGCTTTGGCTAGGTTGCCATTGAGGGATCAATTTTCACGCAAAAGCTTCAATGGCTCATTGAACGAAAAAGCCAGCATCTGTCCTGCAAAAAGTTCCTAAATTTCCACTGGCTGTGACACCACATATCATATGTGCGCACCGCAATAGAGAAAATCAGAAAGAATAGGGACAGCTAGTTCAGACTGCCTCGCCAGATGTTGCTCTTGAGGGGAGAGGGCATCTCCGCTACATCACACCAGACTATCTCGCAAGCCTGTCTCTGCTCTACTCCTGCAATGAGCTGTACTTATCTGTGCATTCCTTGATCACATATTCTCATGCTTGTCTGCTGATTTCATTTCGGTGATTGCTATAAAGAAAAACAATGAATGAAATCTTTCTGATGTATAGTATAGTATAGCAAGGGGAGGGAAAGGGAGTGAGGGTGAGAAGAATTGGGATGTGAGGGTGAGTATGGAAAGGAGGAGGGGAGATGGTAAAGCATAGCCATGATATAGTATAGCAAGGTGATGGGAACATGAAGGGAGGGTGAGGAGGATACAAAGGAGGAGTGGAGAGGTTAGTGTGGTGTCGTTCATTTTGTCTCCGCCGGACGGTGTATCCGGCGGCGATAAACAGTTAGAGCAAAGGAAAAAAAAAGGGTTCGACGGAAATTTGCTTTGCGGTAAAACATGCATGTTTGCCGTGAGCATATATACCGAGAGAGGCACTAGCTCTCACATGTGAGCTTATGCAAGTTCACACGCTTTGCGTTCAGTCACAGTACGAACCCTGCAGCATTCAGAACCGCTTCTCATCTGGCGATCTAAGTCATTTGTTGCCCCGAGGATATGACGAAGGTGGCAATTAGACCAGCTGTTAAAGAAGAAACTCTCAATTGAGCAGACTTGTGCCCAGAAAACCAAGTTCACTCGATCATTGTACACTCGCAATTTATCGGCCATCGGCCACCGATAATCTAATCGCCGGTGGAACGCATCGTCTTTTTAACATGATCGAGTGATTGAACGTTATCGCGGAGGCTTAGCTACAGAATGAACTCGACTACTCGTGTCGTGCACGCAAATAGCTCTAAAATAGATGGGTTAATTCTCAAACTGGGTTTCGCTAAACCCCTGAGTTCCGTGAAACCCAGGACATCCGCGAGCAGCCAGAATAGTGCAACCTGCTTCCTCATTAGCAGCTAGAATTTATTTATTTAGACAAGCAAATCTGCATTGGATTTTGCATTTAACGAAACCATCGCACGCCGCATTCGCGGACCCGTGGCGACAGAACGCGCACATCGCCGGTAGCGCTGGTAATGCATGCCCGTGATTCGTGAGTGTTCTAGCTAGATCAAACGACATTAACGAGCCTCTCGGCGTTTTATTCGTGGCTCATGGCGCGTCGGCGACTATGGCAGTTTTCCTACACGGTGATTTGCCACTGCTGTATGTTGGTTTTGTAATCAAAACGCGCAACGAGCGCTTTGGTACACGTAAGACGCGTCGCTTCGAGCATTTAGGCTTAGCTTTAAAGGGACCCTGAAACGGTTTTGACGATTTTGTACAAACACATTGAGCCAGTAGACCAAGTCCTAAGGCTCATTTACAGACTAATTTAAGCTCTCTGCGTACACTGTGTAATTGATTACAACGCTATAAAGCTGCGAATCGCTGCAGATCACTGCGGCTCAGCCCAACGCGTTTTCAACCGCCCCTCCCCAGTATGACACGCAGTCTGCGCACGATCTGATTGGCTGCGGTGTGCGCGCACGAAAAATTGGCTGGTAGGGTGGCGGCACCTGTCGGAGCAGATATCAACCCCTCCGCGATGTCTCTGTTGCCAGACGGCGTGCGTGCTGCCGGGCGCACTGTGGCTATGGTCTCCGAGATGCACGCAACCTGTCGGCGTGCAGTCTCAGAGGTCATCACCGGGCGAAGCTCAAATCATCGAGTGTGCTCACATGAGCTCTGCGATCGCCAGCGATGCCAGCGTGTATCATGAGTTGAGGAGGCAAGGCAGGGGTAAGAAGGAGGGTATGATATAATTGGCCGTAGCCGCCTTGGTACACGGCGTGCAGCGAAATTTGTGGTGCCAATGGTTCGATGATGCTCTAGCCTAAACGCTGACAAAGCTTCAAATAACCGTTTCAGGGGTCCCTTTAAGCCTTTTGTTTTGCAAAAAATAAAACAGGCTTCTGTACCTCCGGCGCTTCGTTTGCGTGAACACACTGTTCATTCTGCGCGGCTCCTGAAGCATGCAGTGTATAAGAGGCGGGCGTTTTACGCGACGGGGACACAGGGAATCGCAAGTCTATACGCATTATCGGGCGTTCTACATCAACAGTGATATCAGCCCCCCCCCCCCCCCCCCCCGTTCCGCTCCGCTTTCGATTGTCTTCATGCTCAAGAAAAGCTCCGCTTTCGATTGTCTTCATGCTCAAGAAAAATTGTTAGGGGTTGCGCGGCACTCTCGAAAAGTCGTTGGGGTTCCCCAAGGCCAGACAGTACCTGATCTAAAGCAATCTAAATTTCTCAAACATTCCGGCGCGGCCTGCGCCGATCACATTTTTTGTGGGTCGATCTAGTTCTACACACCCAGGCAAAACCAACAATAAAATTATATATAGTGATCTCGGCCGTCTTAAACTACAGTTATAATTGTCACATGGACTTTACAGCTATATACATATATATTATGCAGCGAAGTATCGCTTGTATGCCTTGCACAACTTCTTTCATTTGCAGTGTGTAATGTACGTCTTGCATAACATATCTGTCTAGGTATGAAGCTGCAATTTAATATTTACAGAAAACTTCGTGGCTTCATTGCAATAACTCTTGTTGTGCAGTGAAAATGTATGTGCACACTATGCATATGTGACCATACTTAAAATCATCTGCAGTACTAATTAAATTTAACAGTACTAATCCTGCAGTTCCCTGCAAATCCGTTTATCTCAGAAAGGTACATTTAAAGTTTTTCACCAAATACGTAGCATTAGGAAACCTTACTTTCTGGCAAGAGTGGTATACTCATTTTCTTTTTCATACCAGATTTGGAGCTTCTGCTCCTACACTTGACTCTGCAATGAATGACTCCCACAGTTTTTGTGGAGCACTTGTTTGGAATGTGCATGGTAGCACACACTGCAGGTGTACTGCTGAATGCGGCTTTTTCTAGTGAGGAATCAAACAGCGCTGTAGATGAAATAGAGAGAAGGCAACAGACACATATATGTTGTGTCTGTCATTTTCACCCCATCTTTTCTTCATGGTGCTAGTCAATTTCTTTCTCATAAAGAAATGTATGGCTTTAATCCAGTCCATACGAATGCAGCCTACAAATTAAGACATCTGCTAAGTGTGACCCAGGAAGAACAGCCCTAACTTGCCACAGAATGTTTTGCCACTATTATGTTTAAGATTGCTTAGCAGAGACACATGCTAAAGAATGACTGGAGAAATCGGTCATAACAAAAGGAAATAATTATATCGAGGACGGCGTGGATGCAATATTGCTTCTCACCTTGGTCTCTGGTTTTATCTGCTTCTCTGCTGACATAACCACATAGCTATGTTCATTGTTGAAAAGAACCCTATCAGCAATTTGTCACCTAACCTCTACTCCCTGCTGGAATGTACCTTTACCGTAGAGAACGTGTTTTTCTTTACTGTGTTTCATACATGGCCAGAGCAGTACAGGGAATATGCATGCACCCTTGGTATCAACGAAGCCACAGAGGAAACCAGGGTATGAACATCGCTTTATTTTAAGGCACACAAGACTCACATCCTATTTTGAAGCTGACAGGTATGAGATGGAGGAAACCAACTTTTTTTTGTTTTTACTGCGAATGAAACACAAAATTTATTATTTTTACAAGTTCATCCAGCAAGAAGGCAAGAGCGAAGGTGCATTCGTAATTTGGCAGAATGGTAGACAAACAATGGAATAAGACATATTGAAGGTAGGCCTGTTAGCGCCCACCTTTATCTTTACGTCTGTGTCGTGTTTCTTCCGTATATGTACCGCGCTAATACAAGCCAAGTTCTGTTAGAAGTATCTTTGTAGGTGGTCTCCAGGCACACGTTGCTTTCAGACAATGCACTCAGCGCTTCAAAAGGCAGAAAATGAGAAATAGGCAAATAAGTTCATTAATGTAGACGAAAAGTGTGATGCGGAAAAGCAATATGGTAATGTGTAGAGCACAACACGTGGTCTTGATCTCAATTTTTTCAAGCTGTAGAGGATGGGCAGGTTTGGAAACAGCTGGACCTCATTGCTCAGTTAATAGTAGCTTTACTTTGAGAAATATTTCCATGAAGAGGTTCACTGAGCCCAGTGCTTTTCAGGTGCACTGGGAACTCTTCCTGGAGAGGACAACAATAAATCTATTTGTGAGAACACGCAGCGTCTGCCATACATTAAATGACAATGCACCTTCGGCTGCTACCTGCAGTGATGTGAAGCACAATCAAATTATAGCGCATCTTTCACTTGCAGGTCAGTGCATGTGGCAATCCAGCTTTCAGAAGTGGATTGTTATTAGACAATAATTTCATATATTAAGTACTCCCATGCAAGGCGAAGTAGAAATGGACCGGGCATGCAACACCAAGATTCTCCAGGTACTCATCAGAAGGCAGATACGTGTGCTGCGTACTTGGCGGGCATTCTTCCCTAGAACGCTGGCAGCAACATTAAGTAGTTTTGAAACTGAACAGGACACGGGAGTGCGTGTCTTTTTCCTTACTGTTGTTGTTGTGGCATACTTCCGCTGAAAAAACAGTCATCCGCCTATTTTGATCTTTTCAATACATTTGCTTGCATAAATACTTTTACTGAAAAGCAAAACAGTGGTAAGTTAATCAAAGTGCTTGGAAAACAGTGCCACCTGATGCTATGCAATTTGGCATTTGCTGATACTCCGCTGATACTCCCGGAAAGAAAAATGTGAACAGCTGAAGTTGCTCCTCGTGAAGTATCACAGACCAGGCACAGTGTGCTGTCACAGATAAATATGGCACCCATAAGTGCATACAAGGTAATCAAGATTTGTTGGCAATAAAGTGCATGTACGGCAATTTTGCATTAAGCACATAGCTATCAACTAGTCATGTGTGCACTGTGGGAGCATCTGATGCTAGTTGCTGGGAAACTGAAGATGGCAATGATTTAACATGGAAGAAAGCTTCCACCTTCATCAAAGCCATGAAAGATGCCAAAGGGCACGCCGCAGCAATGCTTTCATGGTGTCAGGAACAACCAGCCATGAGGGAACTGTACTGGCAAAATGGGCATCGTCACTTTTGAAGGACTTAGGTATGTAGAATACAGCTCCACACAGTCCGCCTCGACACCAACTGGAAACAAAGGAACAAGTCTTGCCAGGAAGCTGCGTTGTCTCGTAAGACAGCAGCCGGACTATAAAGCAGGCCCACATGCTGCAGATGTGGCCAAGGGCTCCAACCCTTGTGTTTTCATATTAGGGCAAGATGCTTTAGTTGTTCTAAGATAGGACACTTGGCTTGCACAAACAACGCTAAAAAGAACAACTTTATTAAAGAAGAAGAAACATCGAGTGTTCAATTACATCTGGCTCATAAGAGAAACTAACCACCGTACAGCATTCAATTGGCTAAGAAGGAAAGGTCGACTTATATGGAAAGAAATCCTGGGTCAGCTTTAGATATTACTCTGGAGAATGAGCTGATTAGGCATTATGGTAAAAGGCAGTTAGAACCAGTTAACTGTTGTTTGTTCACTCACAATGACACGAAAGCTAGACCACTTTGTCCATTAATTAACTTAGGGTCAATGATATACATGTATGGCACTGCAAATAAGTCCTAAACGTTCAATTATGCTCTTGTACGGCATTATCTAAATGTTTAATAAAGTCGCCACCTTTTAAATGATTTTTTTGCCCAACAAGTACTGTCATCCCACGAGGATACAATTTTTTTTTCTTCTCCGGCAATTCATTTTTGCTTTCCAATCCCAGATTTCTTTATGTTGGCAAACCGCCTGTCGCTCACGCATCTATGCATCCTCGTTATCCTCGTGGCGATTAGTTTTCTCTTACGGGCGCTTTCCACTTGTTGCACTAAAATGAATAATTATTACCTAACTGGTTTTTAATCTCTCAAGGGGATTGATACTAGCTTGTTTATAGCTCACAAGGGTGCGATTTCACGCCGAACAAAATGCATCTGTGGGCAGGGGAACCTGGAGGGTGCGAACCGCACGTACACATCTAGGCGTCGAACATTTCTTAATGTAAAACTATCGATCGTGCGGCTGTATGAGGCTTGAGTAGTGCCATAGCGGCACTTTCGATTTGATTTGGACGACTCGCTTCTGTATTTTGCAATCGCGATCAGGATCCCAATCGAAATTAAATCGTGTAACGCTTGCATGGCTTAATCGAGAGAAAAAATCGGCCTCGTACACAAATAAAGTGGCCGAAATGCCATTCATTCGTTCATTGATACATACGATGAATACGCTGCAAAACAATAAAAAGCAGGTTGCCGAAGCATATGGTCATCCGCTGGACATCGGAAACAACTCCGAACATCCGTGGACATCAACGGACTTGCAGGGGATATCAGTCGGACATCCAATGTAAATATGTCCCACAACGGATATCCTAAGAATATCCTGTCTAGGACGTCTATAAAGAACGTATTGCATGGGTATTTTGTGTTCTCAATCTCCTTTGGTAATGTTGACTATGGCTGGGTGCCAATCGCGCATAAAATGAAACTATTCTAGTTACATATTTTTGCTTCACTCAGTCATCGAGTGAAGCAAAAACGTGCTTGAAAAAATAAATAATATAGCAATAATTAAAGAGTAATAAAATGATCTTGCATTTTCTGCATAAAAGTTACGAATTTATTCGAAATTTCACGTCCTAGAAACGGGAGAGATGTGTGCGTTAATGAACAACAGAAATTCCTCATCAGCTTTGTCTCTTTAAACCCCGCGCCATTTCAAAAGTTTTCAAAACCTGAAACAATTAAAAAAAATTAACGTTACTTGCTTTAAGTCAATAAACATACTATTTTTTTGTCTTTAAATACATTATATGAACTTTAGTTTGTTAAAGTTTAGCATAATTATCCTATAGTTATGTTGTTTCGCCGTTTCGCCTTTTATTCTAAGCAACACGACGACTTTTCGCGCGCCGTTTGTTCCGCTTTCATGGCCTGTGTATGTATTGTGTGGCCGGAGCTCGGTTTGTCGACGAATGTTCAGCGACGCTATGGACCTCGAGAGTTGTGCAAGCTTGCAGAGCTGCAATAGAGGTAAGTTCATAGTCTTCGAACTCGCTGTAGAGCATTTTCGATGCGCCAAAATGGGATATTTGCACGTGTTTCGTCGGCCCGTTCGTTTCGGCGCAATGTTAGAGAAAGTGTCGCAGCCAGCCGCGCGGCTGGCACGACAAAATACGGCCGCTGCCTCGCTTTCCGCGTGAGATGTGACTGTAAAGAAGGTAGCCTACATCTTACGTTCCTTGAAGTATGCACGGATAACAAGCATGAAGAGCAAATTGCAACCGAAGTGAGAATCGGGGGGTGCTGCCATGTTACGGAAATCGTCACGCTGTTTTCTGGGCAACAAGCGCTTTTTTTCTGGTTTTCCAAAAACCTGCGACGGCGACGGATTGCCCTTCGCGATTGCAAATCCTGTCGCTCGTCGCTGGAAAATCGCGTGCATGTGGTTATGTCTTAAGATTTCGTATTTGCAGGAAGCGACCGTAGGTTGGCGCGGGCCGCGCGGGCGGTTTTGTGACCTTCGCTCGCTGTGTGCCGTGAGCCGCGATGCCTCTACACTCGCATCGTTCGTGAAATCCGCTGTGGCGCACGGATAGTTCAAATAGAGGGGCAACGTGCCGCGCACAGATCCAAAGAACCGTGCGCGGGCGGAGGGGTGGGGGGGGGGGGGGGGGGAGCGACTCGAAGGGGGGGTCGGCATAATAAAAAAAAGAATCAACGGGTGAGGATGCGCCGCGCATCGGTTCGCGCGACTGCAGCGGATGAAAGTAGTTGGTGCGTATAGTACGCGGGAGAAAAAAAAAACCAGTTTTGACGACTAAAGTTGGGGGGTGCGTTTATTATGCAAATGCGTTCATTACGCGAGTAAATACGGTATATTCTTGAGTTTTACTTGGGTAAAACCCTTATGAATTATGGGCCATAGTGGAGGTCTCCATATTATAAATTTTGACTCCCTGGGGTAGTTTGATATGCTTTACAACGCAAGTACACAGGCGTAATGGCTATTATGCCTGTCCGCCGTGATGGTGTAGCGGTTACGGTACTTTGCTGCTGACCCGAAGGTCGCGGGTGCGGTCCTGGCCGCGGGAGTCTCATTTCGATGGAGAGAAATGCTAGAGGCCTGTGTACTGTGCGGTGTCAGTGCAGGTTAAAAAAGACCCAAGTGGTCAAGCTTTTCCAGAGCCTTCATTACGACGTGCCTCCATCAAAATGTGGCTTCCACAGCTGTAATTTGATCCCGCTATCTCGTGCTCAGTGGCACAACACCTTAGCTGTCTTAGCCAATGCGCACTGTGTGGGAATATGTTGTTGTGTAGAGAACTTGGCTTTCCGCATGTTTAAGAGTGACAGCCAGCTTGCATTTTGTTGTTTTCAGTTACTTTCAACAATTTTTACTTTCTCTGACCACCTTTCTCTGACCGCTTTTATTGTTGGCTCGCATGAGTTTGCTTAAAGGTAACCTCTTAATTTAACAGGTCACCTCCAAGGCAACAAGAGGACATGGAGGCATTTATTGAAGAACCCATTGATTCCCAAAATTTATAGAATCTTATTTGAAGCTTTCAGTGTTTGCATATTTTTAAAAATTTGTTGAGCTATTTTCTTGTCCAAACTAAATCCTAGTCAAGCCCATGAAGAGGCTTTTTGACCCCAGCCCAATGTTGTAATCAATAAATTTTTAAACTTTCAATGTCATGACCCAATAGTTGATATGCGAAATGCGCGGCGCCATCTCGTGCACAAGTTTAGAGTTAGGTCCGCCATCTTGGTAGCGTCCACGAAGCGGAGACTCCGCTGCCATACACGACGAAACCCGCACGGATACAGAAAGCGCGAAGTGTTCTCTTGCGCAAATCGACCCACATCGGAAATGCCAACACACTGCTGTGTACCCTGTTGTAAACAACGAGGACCTAAGGATCCTGGCGGGAACAAGGTGCGTGGTTTTTGCTTCACACGCGTGAGCGCCGTGTTGTTTATCCGCAGCCATGCGGTTAGAACGTATGCGGTGAATGTGTAAAGGCTGGGACTGAGTAATATTGGAACTAAGAGAAACGCGAACAGCGGAAAGCGTGGCTTTCGGCACAGTCCTACTGCGACATGCCTTGTCTGTCTTTAGGCGAATCTGTGCTTGCAGCCGGCGTCACCGTAGCGTTAGATTCTTGCTCCGGCTGGCGCTATCGCACCGCGTGTGCTTATCAGATAACCTGCCAGTCGTGCCTGGTGCTCGGAACCCGATAGGATATCGCCAGCCGGACTTTAACGAGGACTTTAATGCGGAGCTTTGCTCATGTACAGGCCAAACCTGGTGCCACGATAAAGATGGTTCTGATAAACACATTCACGCCAGACGAGTATTTACGACCGTGGTCGATGATCCCTCTTTCATGGGCCAACTAATTGGATCGAGTTTGTTGGCCTCTAGTGCACCTGACGACCGACTATAATGGTGGCCTGTCGCGCTTTGCTTAAGCCATATCGTACAGAATCTAAAGCAAGTTAATCGAAAGCAAATTAACCGCTATCTAAAGTGCTCGCGTGACGGATGTGCATATCGTCCTACTTTTATTTCAGGCGAAGCATCTTTGAATGTTACAGCCAGGTCAAAATATTCTAGTATTGTACAGGCGCGGCCACTGTTAAAGGGAACACTTTCGCGCAGTGCGTGTCTGGATTTCATGTTCTTGCATGAGAATAAGGGCTTAGATTTGCTTAAGGCTACTGGTGGTTGACAGCTCAGACTCATTTCGACAAACTAGTAAAGCGCACGTTCAATGTTTCCCCATCCACTTGCAGTTAGGGAGCCAGCAATAAGAAAGGTGCGCATTTGAGTGTTCCCTTTAACAGTGGACGTCTGTACATACAGGTTTTGGTGGATGACTTCTCAACGCAAGTTTTAACTACCTGTATTTCTTGCAACCTGCAGGTTTCGTATCACCGCTTCCCAACAGACAACACAGTATACAAGAGGTGGATCATCGCCATCAAGCGTGATGAAGGGAAATACTTCAAGGTGACGAAATCCACAAAAGTCTGTTCAAAGCATTTCTTGCCATCGGACTTTATTCCGGGTGTATCTTGTGGCAACAACTTACTGAGACAAACCGCCTGCCCCAGTGTATTCAACTTTGGCAAAATGCGACAGCAGCGCAAGCCACCTAAGGAGCGAACACAGAGTGCCTGTCTGCAAGCACATCAGATTCCAGATCAAGATGCCGCTCAATCTTCGACTGTAGAAGACAGTGGAGCTGTTCCTTTGGCTGCAGCAGATCTAGAGTCTGATTCAGCTGAAATGGAGGGAGACCACACTAGCTGTTCACCTACTGCTGGCACAGGCGCATTGGGTGGTTCTGGCAAGCCTGCCATTGAGGTGCAACATCTCAGGGATGTGGTTGCCACACAAAGGAATGAAATTGACCGACTTAAATACGAATGTGAGGTCCTCCAGGAGCAGCTGCTCCAAACAAAGACAGAGATGCACCTTTCTTACCAAGAGAATTGTCGCCTCACTGCACGTCTTGAGGAGAAAGAAAATGGGACCTTTTGCATAGAGCATTTCAAACACTCAGATGAGGATGTGCGTGCCTACACTGGACTGCCAACGTACCGGCATTTCCAAGCACTGATGACATACCTCAATCCTGGAAAGAATGGAATTAACGTTTCGAGGAGTGCTGGCATTAAAGCAAGTGGAGGCCGACGGCGGAAGCTGACAGCAGAGAACGAGCTGTTCCTCGTACTTGTGAGGCTTCGTCTTGGCTTGTTTGAACATGACCTGGCACACAGATTTGGAATCACTCAGTCAACAGTGTCTCGCATATGTGTGTCATGGATTAACTTCATGTACATAAGACTCTCCAAACTGCCACTCTGGGCATCAAGAGCTGTAATAGACGCAACAATGCCTGCAGCATTTAGCGCGTATCCAACAACAAGGGTTATTTTGGATGCAACGGAGATAAAGTGTGAGGTGCCCTCCTCACTGTCTCTCCAGTCGAGCTCCTACTCTGTTTACAAGTCTTCAAACACCTTTAAAGGCCTCATTGGTATTTCACCGAACGGCTTAGTGAGCTTTGTGTCGGAGCTCTACACAGGTTCCATCTCGGACAGGCAGGCCGTACTGAAAAGTGGATTTCTTGATCTCAAGTTTGAAAAAGATGATTCCGTCATGGCAGACAAGGGGTTTTTGATTCATGACCTTTTGGCAAGCAGAAATGTCAAGCTGAACATTCCACCGTTTCTGCACAGGCATGCCCTCTCTGAACAACAAGTCAGGGAAACTAAAGAAATTGCTTCGTTGAGGATCCATGTAGAAAGGAGGATAAGGAGGGTCAAATCATTCCATATATTTGATCGGCCGATTCCACTGACACTGGCTCCCGTTATCAATCAGATCTGGACTGTGGCTGCTATTCTCACGAACTTACAAAGCCCTTTGAGCAAACCTTCACTCCAAGAGAGCTAATGGATTAACTAATTTGGTTCGAAGCAAACAGTCGCGTATACATAGGCGCTGCAATGTTGATTTGTAACCAGTTACCGGTGGTTACTGATACAAAAATAAAAGAAATAAGACGTAAATGTGATTAAGAATAAACACATTACTTATTGATGTGAAGCAGCAGATGCTCAACAAGGGCAAATGCCTGAACTTTGCTAATTGTAAAATAATTATATCTGGAACTATGTTTTGCTGCGCAAGCATGTGGATTGCTTACACCCTATAGCTTTGGTAGAGCTGAACAGTAGTGGTGAGATGGAGGATAGGTAAAAAAGTAACATACTTACATCCCATCATTCGCCTACAGAAAAAAGGGCCTTACGCATTACGACATATACAAGACCGCACGATGATAATAGCTTGCCTTTCAATCAACTCGGTATACTACCATTCTCTATGGCATGCGAAATGAAAGTGGCCATTCTGGTAAACAATATTTTACGTGGGAATCACTCGCCATCACCAAGCCTGTTCATTGTACCTAATAGCAACACAAGGAACGCAACAAATATAAATATCAATCTACCAGTTACTCGCAACTCGTACGGCCGACTGCTTGAGTTTCATGGCGCCAAAATTTGGAACGCAGTACCCACTGAAGTGAAAATGGGTAGTCATTTCAAGCCTGCTGTGAAAAAACTGTACCTCTCAAAACTTGAAGTGATTTTCCCCAACTTCCTTCTCAAATGTTTCATACTGTGCTAATTATTTCTTTTCAGAGCTATTGTACAATGCACTCCTTCCTTTTGTTTGATGTTTGAGTTTATGTACTTTGCCTCACTATTAAGATTCTATTACTGAGAATTAGATATGCACATGACGTTGTAGCTGCTATATGTATATAGACTATAGGCCTACACTAGCCTTTGGCTACTGGCCCAACAGTTCTTTGTACAAAAATACTGTATGAATGAAAAATAAATGAATTGAATGTGGAGCCATTGCCCTTCCGAGTAATATTTCCCTGCGACTTAAACTTCAAGGCGAGTCAAGATTTGTGCTCACCAGTCAAGCAGACTGCCTGGCTCTCATTTGATGTGCATAACAGTTTATTTCTGTACTATGAATTGAGAAGTGTGACTATACTTGTATATAGTCTGCCTGTCTTATGCAATAAACTACAGATAATAAACTAATAAAGCTAGCATTGGTATTCATTGAATATACAACACTATGCTTCACCGACAAGCCCAAAAAACAACCATTGCATTCTATAAAACAAAGCCTGCCAAACTAGAGCAATGAGCTGCTGATCTAGCATAAAAGTGGGGCCTGTGGGTCGTGCGGATGCGGCACTTAGATTCATTGTGAACTTGATTACAGAGAGAGAGAGAGTGGCATCAAAAACATAAGACATGTTTCATGTACGATTCAATGACCATTGAATAATACACGAAAACAAGTGAAGTTGATACCTGGACCCATGAAAATTATGTATTTTTGTGTGGGCTTAAACACACTCAGCATCTTTAAGAGAAACAGAATAAAACGTTTTTTTTCCGTATCTGTAACCTATCCTTTCATAATACCAAAAGCACGACTCCTACCATGGGAGGACACCTGGGAAGTGGTAAAAAGAAAGTGCAGGTGGCAATGTAATCTTGAAATGCCTGCCCCAGCCAGCTGTGATATATTTTGACTGCATCTATTAGAGCTCTTTATCGAAGAAAATGAGGCACATTGTCCTCTGAAAAGGACAGAGGCTTAATGTACAGTTTCGGAAAATTTAATCAAATATGGCTAAAACGAAAGCAGAACGCTTTGAAAAATCTCGAACATTGTGCTCACGTTCATGTGCATAGACTGTGGCGCGGAATTTTAAAAATGACACTTTCACCTAATGAAGTTATCATGGCAAAATTAACGGCAGTTAAGTTTTCAAGAATGACTTTTTTATTAAAACATATTCATTGCTTCACTTTAGTGTCCCTTCAAACCAGATGCTGTCATCACTACTGTACCGAAGGCACAGTTAGCCATGGGTCCCGAAACTCCTTAATCACTGTATAAGTGCAGTGTAGCCGTCTAAAATGGTGGTGTGTGGTAACTAAACATGCTGGTTAGCAGTAAATATGCCCATCTGCACCTAACCAGTAACATTTGTAAATTAAAGCCACACTGGTACTGAAATGTGCTTATTTCACTCATGAAAGTAGCACCTTGAAAATGACCTTCATGCTTCTGAGAGTAGAAAATGTTTCCATTACAACAAAGGCACATGGTTCGAAGAAGCTCTTGTCTCATGTGCAAAGTATCAAACCACTTTGAGAAAGTCAAATAAACATTTTTATTATTTACCACATATTACACTGACTGAATAAACTAACACTTTTTTTCACTGCATTAGTGCAGTGATCTGCCATATCACATGACTTTAGAAAACATGAACTGATTTGAATATAGTAATGAAACAAATGCGCAGTGCCCATCACAGCGAAAACAACATAAGCCAAATGTATCTGCTACAGTCCTATTATACTCCTTTACTCTGAATGTAACAAATTATGTAAATTGCACGAAATACACCAGCCATAATAAAAAGCATCGTGAGGTAGAAGTCAACTTTGTACTGTTCACAAGCCCAAATTGACAGGACGAGTTGAAATTACATGAGAAATGTGGTAATTCTTACAGACAAAGCTATATAAGTGCTGTTTCCACAAGATTTTTTTCGTCTGAACATCTTGTTCTGACATGCACTGCATAGAAACATCAACATTTCGCGAAGCGAGCAAATGAGAGGGATATCTAGGCACACTCTTGTCACAACGCATCATGAAAATTATTTTAAGAAAACAAAAAATGAAAAAAAATTACACATAAGCATGAAGTACGCACTTGTGCACGGTGGAGATCCAAAACTAATAAAGTAAATAGCAAAAACAGCTTGCAATGAAATCTAGCATTCACTAGTTAGGATGCATCAATGAGCAATACACATCACAGAGCCTCATTCAACCAAGAAAGTGAATGGGAAACAAAAAAAGGATTAGTCTCGGTTCTCAGTGCTTGCTGCTCATGTAAGGCAGCATGTGTTCGAAAAAAAAATTTGTCAAGCTTTTTACGCATACTGAGCCACTCTATTTTATCAAAGCGAATACGTTCGATGGCTATCCAATTCTCCGAACAGACAACGAAGTCCGCCCATCGGCAGCCTGTTACGCCCATTTGACCGAGCACCTGGGCATAATACTCGTGGTCACGGTCCAGTTGTGGCTCATCATTTTCTTCAAAAATTATACAGAACTTCTTGCTCCTGGCTTCTTCTGGTTGGCTATCCTTCAGGGAATAAGGGCACTTGATCTCAAGCACACCATACGTCAGCTCCTCTGGGTCATATACAAATCTGTCTGGGCTAGCTCCAAGCCATGGGAAGGCCGGGTTGACAGCCAATCCTGAATGGTGTAGTGTCACATTATGGCCATGAGACTGCATTACATTTTCATAACAATCTGCAGCTACACTCTCCTTGCTGATTCCATATTGCACAGCACGAACACGAGACAAGTCCTTTGGCTCAATGAGGTTCCGCAGCCCTGTTTCCGTCCACTCATTTCTCTTAATTACACGGCCAAAATGTGATGCAGTTAATCTATGTCGACGCCCATCTCTCCAGTGTGAACTGTGGCTCTGCTGCCTTGAATTTTGTTCAAGTTCCTGTGCGTCTTCTGTAGAACAATGCAGTTCCTAGAAAAATAAAGCAAGAACATGTATATAACCAAAAATGTGACCCAGTTACGAGTGCACTCTGGTGGGAGCTACTAAACAATTTGCCCAGCTGGAATTTGTTACCAAGTGCCTAATGTGAGGAAAATCGATTCTTCTGCATTTGGCTTTTTCAAAATGCACCAGTGTTGGGGCATGGGCTATTTGGTTCATGGTTGCAAAGGAGGGGCACACAGTGCAAAATTTTTAACAGAGCACCACACAAGGTGGAATGACTATGGAACTAACATCTCATTTGCTATTGTTTTTTATTCGGTGCATTTTTCAGCAGATCAAAGGTAATGTGAACCTTTCGGCTACTTGGTTTTGCATTGTGACCTACGAACAGCGCGAACTTACACGAGCACACAAGGAAACGAGTTGGACAAGCGCTGACTTTCAACTGAACTTTTATTGCACACGAAAGCTACAAGAAGTATTTTCAAAAACAACATAAAAACATTAAAGCATGACAAGATTGTATGGCGTGATCACACGTATTCTTACAGAAATGACACTTCTTTCCACGACAGACAGACAGATGTCATGCTGAAACATAATGAACCTTCATGCGCTATCCGGGCGGCTTCAATGATTTTGCGAGTGCGTTAGTCCTGATGTCTGCCGATTATCGTGGTTTCTTCCAATAAAGGGGTGCATCTGCAGGAACAGCAGTGAATTGCTAGAAAACCCTCATTAGCATTGCGAACATTATTTTTGTGCTCACGAAGGCGGTCATTGAAGCACCTTCCTGTCTGCATGAATTCAAGTGGGATTCATCGAATCCCACTTTCATGCACGAGATGCTATGTAGGCTAGACAGGAAGGTGCCCCAATGACCGCCTTTGTGAGCACAACAATAATGTTCGCAATGCTAATGAGGGTTTTCTAGCAATTCACTGCTGTTCCTGCAGATGCACCTTTTTATTGGAAGAAACCACGATAATCGGCAGACATCAGGACTAACGCACTCGCAAAATCATTGAAGCCGCCCGGATAGCGCATGAAGGTTCATTATGTTTCAGCATGGCATCTGTCTGTCTGTCGTGGAAAGAAGTGTGATTTCTGTAAGAATACGTGTGATCACGCCATACAATCTTGTCATGCTTTAATGTTTTTATATTGTTTTTGAAAATACTTCTCGTAGCTTTTGTGTGCAATAAAAGTTCAGTTGAAAGTCAGCGCTTGTCCAACTCGTTTCCTTGTGTGCTCGTGTAAGTTCGCGCTGTTCGTAGGTCACAGATCAAAGGTATCTATCCCTCCACCTATGTCTGCACACTCTTGTGGTCATCTCCTAAACTTAAAGATACAAAAATTTGCATGGGAGGACAACTATTCTTGTTTTTATTTTTCCTTTCTGCTACTGATGTGCGGTGTAGATATTGTTGTGCTCATTGGAGAAGGCAGCCCTAGGCAGGTTCAAGAAGAAACTTTCTATTTGGGCAAACCTGTGCCCCGGTAAACGAGAGGTCAAACTGCAAGTGATGCATGCTGTACAATGATAGCGGGGACCAGAACACCGGCCTTCTATAATGTGATCTACAGTGAGGTGCATCCGCATTTGTACATGCGGCATCAAACATTCAAGCCTTATCACTGGTGCTCGCTAAAGCTATCGAATTATTTTGGCTATTCACGTCCTGCACGTAATCTCAATGAAATGAGGTTAAGCAACTGCGAAGCTTCTGATGCATAGTGGTGTGGTCTGCGCTGAGCGTTGCCAACAGTCTTTGCAGGTGAAACCAGAACACGCCAAAATAAAGTTTATAAAGGTGTGCGACAATATGCACTACACATTAAGGCAAGAACGGGTACTTGAGGCACCTTTGTACTGCACAGCCATAATCAACACCTCGCTTTCTTGATCCTTCTTTCTTGAAAACTGTGAGCTCACTGTTTTCCTGTTAAAAATGCTCTGTCGTGCTGATGGCCACACATTATTCATAACGAGTAAGTACTTGGTGAGCGGTTAGGACACTGCACACATGATTAATGACGATTATTGTTGTGTCGGAAAGACACCCCCCAAATAGACTTTTTTTTTGTCATAGTGCATTGCATGTTGTAAGTCTAGTTTTTCAGACTCCTTACTGCACTCTAAATAAAAGAAAGATAAAATGTAGCATTATAATAACCAGCCTGCTCTGCGTAACTACGAAGCAATTTTGCATACCTCCTATTATTATTATCAAAGCAAGAGCTAATGTACTAACCATCAGAATTCGTTGCTCGTCAGATGTAAAGCTGCCCGAAAACGTGTGCTGCACTGCACCAGCAAAAAGCTCTAGACGTGGGACAGTAAAACTGGTGCCCGCACCAGGAGCTACAGTTGCCATCCAAACCTTGAAGTTATGCGGCCTGCCCGACTGCTGGTAGGTCAGTGGAGAGTCCGCTGGAGCAAGACCCGCCTTAGTCTTGATCAGAGGAGCCTGCACATCTTGCAGGACAGCGGCGAATGCAAGGTCGCCCAATGCTTCCAGCTCCGCACCAAGTGACCGGATTGCAGCGACTTGACTGCCTTCATCCTGGTAGTCAGCGCTTGCATCTGAAAGGCGGGCAGTCAATGGCAACTGGACGCCACCTTCTCGTGGTGCTCGCCAGTCCACGTCTTGAACGCTTGCAGGTTTGATTCCTTTTTGTCTTGGACGCCTCCACTGCTGAGGTAGCTCTGTGCAAGCAAGCGCTGGTGGTGGCTCAGCAAATCCTTGCTGTTTCAATAGTGCCAGCAGGCGTACTGCTGCTAGTACATGACTGCAGGCTCCACTCTTTCCTGCTGGGCACTCGCAGGCTGTGGTACGAGGCACACCGGTAGCAGCGTTGAATGACAGCTGCACATTGTAGGGGCGGCCAGTTTTCTTTTGGCTTCGAAAACATGTAGAGTGCACATGGACAATTCTGAAAAGAAAAGCCAAACCATTTGTGACATCCATGAACACAGTGCAGGTTGTTAAAGCAATACTTATGTCTGTATCAGTGGTGTTATCCCTCAACAATGAGACTAAATAAAAATTTAATCGTGGTTTTTCGCGTGGCGATATCATCATATGATTAGGAGGCACGCCATAGTGGAGTGCTCCGGATTAATTTAGGCCAAATGGACTTCTCTCATGTGCACGGCAGCGCAAGTAAACAGGCGCTTTTTCCGTAGCACCTGCATCGAAATGCGGCCGCCGCGGCCGGGATTCGATACCGCGATCTTGCTCTCAGCAAGACCCACAGCCGACTGAGCCACCACAATGGGAGACAAAAACTGATCACAGAGCCTTTCGATAGTATCAGTGGATTTGTTTCTCACTTGTTTAAGGGGCGATTCGGAGTCTGCCCCAATGAGTATAAAAACCGAGCATCTATATAACGTAGATACCGCGGCTTGCTTCCACCAACAAATAAGAAAAGAAACCTATGCTCTCACTGCATTCGACTGGGACAGAACTTCCATATCAACATGAGCGAGATACGGCTTCGGGTGAGCGCGTAATCGCCGAGAGCCGGCACAGGGCAGGCACAGTGGCATCAGACGCCGTTCGCCGAGCTAGTACTACACCAAAAAGCTTACTTACCCGAAGTCACAAGTGTTCATGCGAAGCGATGATGGCGCACAGTATGCCTCGATGGCAAAGTTGTACGCCTTGCGCTGACGGGCAGAGGGTCCTCTTTGATCGCAAAACGACTCCAACGTGTGCTCCGATATGTGCGGTACGACCGTCAAATCTGTCGTCCAGCCCGGGCTACTAAGACTCGGAAAGCACGGCTGCTGGAGCGGAGCGAGAGGGTTTGCCATTGTATATATGCACCTGTTACACGCGGTCGAAAACGTTCAATGCATTGCAGATATATCTCAGCGCGACGAAACTGGAAGCGGAGGCTGGAGCTGGGCGAACACCTACGAACACTTGACGCTACCAAGATGGCGACCGGACTAGTGGTGCCCAGTGTTAACAGACGACCAAGTAGTTTTGCATATCGCCTATTGATTAGGACACTCGTAAAGGCGTGTCATGTACTGTGTCAATAAATATTGCACAGGTTCCTTTTTTTGTTGTTGTTTTTGTATCTGCTGTACTCGCCGATACGTATTCTATGTGCAATTTTCAATTTCACTTTATGTGTATATCACTTTTTTTTGTACTGCACAGTCTCATACATATGCTTTCACTTTTTGCAACACGAAGAGACCTGCAGCTGTCATATCTATGCTATCAAGTTTCATGTACGATGCCGTCTTCTTTTAGAGTTTTTTTTTTATTGCAGGCAGCTAATTCTTGTTAATGTTTAAGAGTTTTGTTTTGAGAAGATAAGGAAAGAAGCACCTGCTATTTATGTCTGTGGCCCCACTTTTTATTTGTGCTGCCATGACTGGACATCAGTGACCAGAGTGCCTGCTGTGAGCAATATGTGAAACATGTCCAGTCACAGTGTGCAATATATGTGTTCTTTCCAACAACTTTGGTCTTAAATAAAAAGGTTTGTGTTTGCAATACACTTGGCTCAGAGTTTCTCTTGCACAAGTGGACATTTAGGCATTATAATGTTGCCATCTGTCGAATTTCATTTAATTGCTAAAATTTCAGCAGTTTGAAGCATGCATAGTTTTTCTTTGCTTTCAGGTGATAATTGAATTGAGTGCTTCGATCGTGTCAGAAATGCACCTCGGTACAAAAATTTGGGCCTGTACTTTAGTCCAAAAAGTGCAATTCTAGCAATTTCAGTGCTTAATACCACTTTTAGAGTAAAAAAGACGTATGAAGACATAGAAAACACCCTGCACAGAAGAGATCCCTAAATGTCCAAGTCACGTACGCAGTGTGTCCCACGGGACTTGCTAGGGATAACCGTCGGATCAGGAAAGAGCGGCCAAACTGACTTGCAAGAGATGTCCGCCGGTGTTGTTTCGGATATGCAGGGGATATCCGAAATCCTGTCGGGGCTGTCCTAAGGACATCCATGGGATATCATTTTTGTCAATGGGCGACCTCCATCGACCGTCTCCCTATCTTTTTCTCTCTTATTTCTCTTCTTCATTCCTTCTTGTTGGGTGCTGCGCCTACGCCTTCCTTTCCGCTTCCTTTTTCTTCTTTTACTATTCTTTTTCCCCCCACTTACCCCTCCCCTCAAGGCACTGCGCCGTGCTCCCTACAGGGCTGCAGAAATTAGGTGCCTTTTTTCCATTCTTCTTCTAACCACCACCAACAACAACACACATCGCTGAGATATCTTAGCCAGAGAAGGTTGTGACAGCGAAAAACTTTTTTTTTTCGCTTTTTACGGCGCTCCCAGTGTAGCTTGTCGTTTGGCACGAAGTTTCCCCTGTGAGAACTGAACATTCAGAAGTTCTTGAAACGATGCACCTGCAGGGATTAGGATGCCGGAGTCAAGTACAGAAATACTGCGTCGTTGGCACGGAATTTGTGGTGTTTGGGTGCCTTAACTGGAATTAGGAGTGGCAAAAGCACAGCGAGCGAGAAAGGGGGACCGTAACTTGCTTCTTTCGCCGGAGAGCTTTCGCGACTCGCGAATAAAGGCCGAACTATATTCAGCGTTTTCCCGGCGTTTCGAACGCCGGCGTCACTCGGCGTCGACGCTACCGGTGACGGTGGCCGAAACGTCCACTTCAGGACGGTCCAGATATAACTACAGTGGCTAGAATAGGGGAAGTGTGAAGACCGCGCCGCCTGCGCTGACGCTCTCCCCCGATGCCTCGACCGGCACTGTCCAGGTGGCGCTGGTTGTAGCTTACACGTCGCTCGCTCGGCTCACCGCAGCGAAGCTGCTATGTCAAGGCTGGTTTGTGGCGGATATAATTTTGTTGATGCCGTGAATTTTCATGTGTCTCTACTACATTGCAGGGCGTGAGTGCCTCACATATGAATGAACTTCGCGGTAGATATTAAACACTATAACTTTATGCTCCGACCGTACGCACAGTACCATAAGTGAAGCTTTACATCGATCGCAAATATTGCGGCTAGCTAACAGCTTCGCAATCGTTCCTTGGCGCTGAGTTATGTAACAGATTAATTTTTTGGGTTTTGGGGAGGATTGCCATTTCAAAAGTTTATAAGAAACATCAAGAAGCACGGCAAAATGCCACTATGACAGTGATAGCAACTGCCTTCGTGTTTTTATACTTGACATTTGCATGAGGCAGTTTGTAAGGACTTAATTATTCTTGCGCGTATTTAAACTGGAAATATTTTTCAATTAACAACAGCACAGAAAATCAGAGAGCATTTAACTCTTCTCACAAACATGGAACACTTTTGTCAGCCTCGGGAGTGAAGAAACCAAGGTCCACAAATTGATCAACCTTTCCGCTTCCCCGCTGAACACAAAAGTTTTCTGCAAGTTTCATTTCGTCAATGATCAGTCCACCATGACTTTCGAAGTCTCCCATATTAGCAGTCTAGAAATGCCCAAGAGGACACATTTGTTAAAACCAAAGCACGTGTCGTACTTCATGAATGCTCTGAGGCATATAGGCAGCACAATAATTTTCTCCCTACGCACATGTTCATAACGTCGCGGGCTCTTCATGTGCATGATGAAACACTCCAGCATCCACTCTGGGCTGCAGCGCATGCCATTGAGGGACTTGCGCCTTGCAGCTTCAAACACTGCAATATAGCAGTCTTCTGTTTGGATGGAAGCTTGTAGATTTTGCTCAGGAGCGCAGCTTCTTCAGTTTCTTCATTCTATAGTTTCAGTTGTGCAATGGTCTGGTGGAGAGTCCTCACATTGTTTGTAAGACGGCGTACTGTTGCACGGGTCACTTTGCCTGGTGCTTTCTTCTTTCGGTATCTCTGATTGATAAGGAGCTTCCTCAAGTACTTAAAACTCATGCAGCGCCTTTTATCTTGACTTGAGGTACCTTTACACTTGTGATGGTAGAGCTTCCCATTCCAGACCTTCAAGTTTTACCAGATGATGCAAAAGGAAACTCGCACAACAAGCTTGCCCCTGAACACACTGGCATGGCATCAACAGCCTCCAGAAGAGAGGTTGGTTCACATGGCCCATTCATAGAAATCTTCACACCACGCACAAACACTTCTTGTGTTATGGCATTTCCACTGGCACAAATTGTAATAAGTTTCTCTGAGCGAAGAAGACCCATGTCCGAGCTAGGCGTGCACAAGCTGTACGCAACATTTAACGGTTCCTCACCAAGCACGTGCCTTCCCCATCGATTTCAAGGAAGTGGAACGTCTGTGTAATCGTAAACGGGCGCACTTGGAAGGTCGGGTGGCTCTGATTAATTCTGCGGCTCCCTGTCGTCGTCCTTTCGACGTCTTTTCTGAGGAATCAGAAGCGGCGGGCATGATCTCTCCTTTGGGTTTCTTTTTTTTTTTGCGCCACAAGTTTGAAGAAGTAGAAAGGCGCATTTGGGAAGATCCTTGAAACTACATGCGGCAAAAGTAGAGGCCTAGCTCTGTCCAAACGCACTACCTCACAGTTAATAACGTGCTCGAAGTGGAGCTCGCAGTGGACTTCAGAAAATAAAAGCTTCCTGCTTGCTCGATTTGTACCCAGTCGTGCATCTGGGCTTAAAACAGTGGCTCTGACGCCTACTCACGGCGCGCACTCCGAAAAGACATCACACAAACACGACGAGGCTGTCCGACCAGCAAATGCAGCACGAAAGAACAGCGTAAACAGGCAAAAGAAGCACGTTCGACCGGAAAGTAGCAGCGCTGAACAGCGTGCTCAGCCTGAGAGCCTGACGTGTATACGACAGCGCGCGCCACCTAGCGGAAACATCGGAAGGCGGCGTCACTCCCTCCCATAGGAGCCGCTTGGCGGTGATCACACTTCTAGTCAGTGGTGCCATACCTACGGATTTTTCAGTAGATCTACTGACTTTCCTGGCTACCTACGGATCCCCGGATAAAAATAGATATCTACTGATTTTTGCGAAGTTCCTAGATTTTTCGTTTTTTCTTTTGTTTCAGCAGCGGCATCTGCATTCTCTCCCAACACCCTCTCACGCGCAGCCAGCGTCTGCCGAAACCTAAAAGATTGACAAGACCATTCAGTTGAGCGCACAAGGTGTGACGTACATGTCTCCCTCGTACATGTCTCCTTGAGCCTCTACACCCCCCCCGCCCCCCCACGTGTCTCCAGCCACCGATCTCACCGTCATTAGCGAGTGGGATACGCGTTCCCCGATGTTTTACCAAGGGGTGTGTCTGCGACTCCGCGGTACAAGTATAGTGTACTAGAATTTATTCTAGTACAGCATAGTACAATAAGTGCGTCGCCGGTACTGCAGTCGCAGGCTTTCTGCCCTCCAAGATATGGAGCTTTTAGCAAATCTCGGAGGCATGCATTCTCGGTCTCCATCACTGTGCAGTTGTGCTCTCTGCCTAAAGGTGATATGTCATCATTATATACAAAGCTTTTATATAAATTAATATCATTGAATTAATTACTATTGCAGGCAAATAATTAAATTTATGTCATCAAAGTGCTGTTTTATTGGATCTACTGACTTTTCGGAAAATCTACGGATTTTTAGCTGGTCCGGCTACTGATTTTGTCTGAGAGCCATCTGGCATCACTGCTTCTAGTATTCTAGCCACTGTAACATAACCGGCGTCAGCGTCGCCGCCGGAAGCCGTTCGATGGACGGAGAACCAATCAGCGCGCGGCTGGCAGCAACTTCCGCTACGTAATGGCATCGTCGCTGCTGCCAAAATGGCTGCCACCCGCCTCAGATCTATTATAGATCTATTAAGTCGTCGCCGTGCTCTGTGTGACCCGCAAGTTCTCAACCGAGGCTTGTGTTTGACTTAGCTTGTTCCTCAGAAGCTTCGACAGCAAGCGCTCGGGATTTCTTCGAACAGTTTCCGAGCGCCATCCTCAAGTTCAGTGTATCGGAACGGAACGAAAACCGAAAACGAAAAACGAAAAAAAAAACGATATTTTTGACCGGAACGAAAACGTACCGAAACGTTATCTATTATTTCGTTCCGGAGTGAAACCGAATTTTTTTATCGTTTTTCGTTTCACTCGGAAACTTGACTGTCCAGAACAACCGAGGTCATGCAACGTGAGCAGTAATGCACATCTCGGAGTACAGAACTAGCGTATACCCCAGGCAAGAATTCCAAAGTAAAGATGAGTTGAAATTGTGCGAAAAACGAAAACAGTGGCAACCAGAGATGTTTATATTAATTCAAGTGGACTTACGTGTGCGTGCGACACATTACAGCGTGAAGAGGGCATTCTCGGCGCGCAAGTTTGTTTTATATGAACAGCGGTCTCGCATATGAGAGGTACAATCGATGACGGGCTGCTTCTGAGATCATACTCACTCCCTTGACGCAAAGCATTCAGCCTGCTGAAAATATTCGTAATTCACTTTTCAGAAAGTCTGCTATAACTTAAAAGGGCACTAGTTTGCAATGATTAGTAGGAATGCGTGGTACAGTTAGTTGTGCTCCTCTTAAGAACGTGGCAAGAACGTGTTCTACCCCTGTCCCAGTTTCTTAAGAGGAGCGTGAGTAACTATACGACAAATCCAACAGAGTAAAAGCTCGTTAATTCGAACTCTAATGGGACTATAAAATTGTTGGAATTAAGCGGAGTTCGAATTAGCCGGCAGGCACTAGAATAAAGAGACATCGCGCCACACTGTGCGGAGAAAACCCAGAGAAGCCACCTCTGGACTCGTTCCTGCAAATTAGGCGATACTACACGTTTGTGGCAGGTAATTTCGTAAATTAAGTTCCTGCTCTAACAGCGAAAAGAATTTACTGATCAGTCAGTGATACGCCAGAAACAAGCAGCGAATTATATTCACGTGAGCAGTTAGCCTTGATGCCAAAATATGCGAAGCTATTTGTGCTCCAAAACACGTTAATTTAAATGGCAGACTTCACGCAATCAAAATTTAAAGTCTTTCCTTCTTATTTCATTCAGAACAATATTGAAATTGTCCAAGGGGACACGGCTAAAGGCAAACATTGCCTGACTGAGCCGATCCACCCATACAGCAGTAGCAACAGACAGATGGCATTAACAACGATAAAAGCATACATGGAAATAATCACTACACTTGTTTTACACAGATGAAAGTAATGAGTAATTTGGGTGATTATTCTGGGCCGATTTGTGATCATTCTGGGCCGATTTCTGCGAGGAGGGATGAAAGCCGGGGGGGGGGGGGGGGGGGGCTCCTAGTTCGAATTAACCGTTGTAGATACCGACGTGTTCAAATTATCGGGAGCTTTCCCCCACAGAAATACACAAGGCTGTGTCAGTTCGAATTAACTGTAAGTTCGAATTAACCGAGTTCGAATTAACGAGCTTTTAGTGTATTTTTATCGCTACTCTAACTTCATAATTTTGCATCCAAATAAATAACGTTACGAACCGTTACGGAACTTTTTTTTTTCGTTCCGGAACAGAAATGGAACGGAACATTTTGCGGTGGAACGAAACTAAAACCGTAACGAAAAACATTTCGTTCCGACACCCTGCTCAAGTTCATCGGTAGGCTTAGCAGGCCTGAGTGTATTGGCCGAATACGTGGCCTCAAAAACGTGCGACAACTTCAAGCTCAGAGGCCATATATTACGAGTTTGTGGTTCTTCTTATGCTCAATAGGTGGCGTTACAAGTAAAGAAAACAAAAATAGCCTTTAGGCGGCACTGTGATTTGTTTCCCTCACTGCAGAACTGCAAGTTAGACACAAAACTTGTAATCAAGAATATTTTTGTCGGTGAAGTGACGGACACTTCACACTGCATTGCGAGGTATCAAGTTCATTCCCTTTGGTCGCATGTGTGACGCTGCGCTGGCGCTGGCCTCAGCGCTTTCCATGTGGTTGGCCGCCCTCTCTGGCGGCGTTGATTTCATGACGCCGAGAGACGCAACGTCAGAAAACGCCGGAAAAAACGCTGCATGTGGTTCAGCCTTAAGCGGCACAGGCAGTTTTGACGTTGCGCTGCATAAAAAACACAAACGGCTTCTTACAGCGTAGGAGTGAAAAGAAAGGTGCTGCATCATCTTTGTTTAGGCCAAGGATATCCGCTCTCGAATTTGGCGGAAAAGACCGGTGCGCATTGAAAAAGCACAGGCGGCTATTGACTGTCCCACAGTCCTGTGACTGTGAGTATCCTAGACATGCGTGTTGCCACCTGAGCCGTATGAATCTGGAGACTGGTACTATGGTTGCCTCTTGACCCGTCCTGACAACGCAAGGTAAGCGTAGGCCAAGCACAAATATATAACCGGCGTTTAGAACTTTAGATTTCATATCGACACCATTGAAATGTATTTTTTTTTAGTTCAGGATGACTTGAAACGTCACATATAAGTGCAAGTTGCAGTATTCGAGCTACCAGGCACGCCAGTAATCAGGCAAATATATTTGAAGTTAAACAGCGCACTGAAAACACGAAGACAAGAGAAGGGATCGACACACACAGCGCTGCACTCACAACTGGCGACTCGCCCAACTAGCTGTTTTGTTACAATAGGCAAATATATCCTGCTCTTTGGCGTCATCGACCTGTTCAGAGCAGCGATTACAGTGTACCTTTATCCGGTCTAACAATATGCTTCAGTGCCTGAATGAAGTACTTTTTGCATCAGTATATCTTGTTTTTTTTTTCACATGACATGTTCTGTTTACAAAAAACATGAACATTCATAGTTTGACTTGGATGAAAGAAAGACTGCCAAGAATTTTGTGCTGAGAAGTTTCAAAGGTGCTGAAGCAATGTCACATAAACTGAACCAATGTTGCTAAAGTACAAGCGATATGTTGCGCGCTGATATATTGCAGCATTTTTCTCCCTTTCAGCCCGATATAATGTTGCTTCGCGCATTGTTATTTATTCTTTCAGTTACAAAATGCGCAGTTGATTTTTTAAAGTTATCGCGCAGGAAGTCCTTTACAAAATTTACGTAAATATGCGTAAGCACTGTGTTACCAGCTAAAATTCGTCGTCTGTGATGATGTTGCTCTTCTGCTTTGTCGTTGCTGTCTTCGTTTTATTGGTTAAAAGGATACTGAACAAAATTTTTGCCGCCAAGATTTTCAGCCAAATTGAAAGATTGGGGGGTTGAAATCGATGGACACAACCTTCATTTCAGGCAGAAACTAGAAGAAAACAATGAATTTAATTAGTTTTTTACAAACCGCCGCGTCTAGCGGCCGCGCCGTGAACTAGAGGGTGTGACGTGAAACTCGCCGTAAACAGGCATCCCACCAATGCCAGCCGTCGCCCGCGTCTCACAACCCGCCCAGCTCGCACTACGTTTTCCAGAACCAGTACGGGAGCGAACAATGCTCCCGGCTGGTGTAAGGCTTCAAGAGGGAGAACGTTTGGGCTTGTTGGTTGTTTGTCATTCTTCATAAACCATAGCGCAAATAAGAACACGGGACAAAAAAGAGACCAGGACAGGCGCCTGTCCTAGTCTCTTTCTTGTCCCGTGTTCTTATTTGCGGTATGGCTTATGAAGAATAATGGGGTAAGGAATCAGTGCTTTTTGTGGAAGGAAGAGAGTGGAATGAAAGGAGAGGTGGAGAAAAGGAAGAGAATGAGAGGAGCACGTGCACCCTGCATGCGCCAGGGAGAATCTGACGTCACGGCTCGCGCTCGCGTGCAGCCGCCGCGCCCTGGCAATCCACCAAAAATACAGCCAACTGTTCAAAAATACGTGAAATACACTGTTTATCGGAACAGTGGCGTCTTCCGAGTAGAATTTCGATGTTTTCGTCAGTTTTTCAAAGGTTTGTTCAGTATCCCTTTAAATTGATACGACGTGCACGTCGAGATAAGCAAGTGGCGCAATGCTTGCGATTTCCTCTGTGCACACACTTGCTATTGTAAGAATTTTGTTGGCATGAGTAGGCTCCTCTGTTAGTGATTTAGATACTCACCATTAGTATTCTAGATACTCGCTAAAATAAACAGTTTGTTTTGAAACCAGCACATGCGCAGCTCCGAAACCTCCTCCGCACACACACACGTGTCAGGGGCGGATCCAGCCACTAATTTTAGGGGGGGGCGGTCGCTTGAACTACAACCGGTGAGGAGGGGAAGGGAGGGGTTCCTGACTCTTTTGTTTTCAGTAGTTCACATAATCACAAGAACCTCGTCACGGCATAAATACTTTTAATTACTCTTAATTTGTTAAGTACTGTTAATATGTGTTCACAGCAGCAACACTCATTAGTTCTAATCGGTTTTCTAATCGTAATAAATTAAAAGAAAACAAATTACGGTCTTTCACGCTTTAGATAT
The DNA here is from genome assembly GCA_030522465.1 of Rhipicephalus appendiculatus. NCBI lineage: Eukaryota > Metazoa > Arthropoda > Arachnida > Ixodida > Ixodidae > Rhipicephalus > Rhipicephalus appendiculatus. The sequence continues at coordinate 844,673 of JALIZH010033003.1, read as the reverse complement.
AGGCAAATTTGGCTGCGCTAAGCCTTTGTTCGGAATGGGGTTGGGTGGCCGGTGCGAACAGGGGTTGTCGCGCCGGGGCTGTCTTCAGGGCATTGATGTAAAGGAGAAAACTGTATACAAGTGCTTACATCATTCAGATTTCAGTGAACAAGCACAGCGCTCTCCGGTGCACCGGATTTAATAAGCATGGTTGGGGTCCACCCCCTTTTCCCTCTCACCACGCGGTAACCAAGATTCCTGCAATCCTAGGGCATTGGCATGGTCGTAATGATGAGCCCACACCTACACTTCAAAGGTTAATGTCCCATAGCAGGTCTTTGGGTGTAGCCCCACATACGAAAATGGTAAGAAAGAAGATGACAGGAAAGAGGCATTTGCGCCTCTTCCCTGACATCTTTTTTCTTACCATTTTCGTATGTGGCGCTACACCCAAAAACCTGCTATGAAATACCAACTAAGCCTTGTTCAGTTAATGTCCCGTCGGCCGCGCAGGGCTTTAAAGTTTGAATACGACATCTCTACCCCGCGTTGTTAGCACTTGTCCGAGGATTACGCTTGACCAAATATCGTCGGTATGGCGCCGAATAGACGGCACGACAACAGGTGCGCGATTGTTTCTCCCCCTCAGGCAGGCGCGATGGTTGAGCGGAAGCTTCCAGGTCTATTTTATGCTGACGATATTGTTTTATTTGCGGACAGTCAAGATGATATACAGCGGCTGGCAGATATATGCGGAAGGGAAGGCGAGGCTCTAGGACTAGGTTTTAGTGCAACAAAATGTGGATTGATGGTATTCAATGATCACGAAGACCATGCGGTCTTAATACAGGGCCAAGAAATACCGAGGGTAAGCGAGTACAAGTACCTCGGAGTGTGGGTAAATGAGGGGGGATAGATATATGGAGGTACAAGAGAAAGCATCGGTAACAAAGGGAAAGAGGAATGCTGCAATCATGAAGCACAGAGCGTTATGGGGATACAATAGGTACGAGGTGCTTCGAGGGCTGTGGAAGGGTGTGATGGTTCCGGGGCTTACATTTGGGAACTCAGTGGTGTGCATGAAGTCAGAGGTGCAATCAGGAAATGGATGTAAATCAAAGGACTGTGGGACGCCTCGCGTTGGGCGCTCACGGGAAGACGACAAATGAGGCTGTAAAGGGTGATATGGGATGGACAGGTTTTGAAGTGAGGGAAGCTCAGAGCAAAATTAGATTTGAAGAGAGGCTGAGGAAAATGAAGGAGAGTAGATGGGCAGGGAAGGTTTTCAGGTATTTGTATAGAAAAAGCGTCGACACGCAGTGGAGAAAAAGAACTAGGAGGCTCACCAGTAAATATACGGCTAGCAGTGTGGGCGACATGGCAACAAGGAGCATTAAGCGAAAAATCAGAGAGGCGGAGGTGACTTATTGGATGACAGCGATGGAAAAGAAGCCGGCTCTCAGTGACTACCGAAAGGGAAAAAACGAAATAAGGAGGGAGAGGTTTTATGATAATTCAAGGGGAAGCGCTTTACTGTTTGAAGGAAGGTCGGGTTGCCTTAGAACGCGTAGCTATAAAGCGAGATTCTGTAACGAAGAAGAACAATCTACGTGCTGTGGGGGGAACTAAGGAAACAATGGAACATGCACTGATTGAATGTGCCGATATCCACCCAGATATACGTGTGGGCACGAGTCTACATGAAGCCTTGGGCTTTAGGGACAACAATGGAAAGCTGAACACGTCCGCGATAGAAAGAAGTAAGAGACGGTTAGAGTATTGGTGGCAGAAAAGTAGAGATAAAGGACAAAAATGAAGAATGGGAAAAATAAGGTCATTCTGCCTTAAGAGGCAGAGAGATGGACCGGGAATTTATATTTTTCTTTGCTATAATAACATAGATTTAATCAATGTAGATAAGGCATTAGGCCAACATAAAAAGAAAGTTTTTTTTTTTTCGAGCCTGGTGGCAGACATGTCACCGTCCCGTTATAAAGGGGACGCTCATAGCATCCATCCATCCATCCTCAGCCCCCCTCCAGGTGGCTTTCACTTTATGAGAAGCAAGGGCACACCTTTCAAGGGGTAAAATGTGACAAGCGTGACCACAAAATTGACTTTGACGGCGCTTCTGTGACAGAAAGGAATCTGGGAAGAAGGTTGTTACCCGAGTTTTGGAAAAGTCAGAACACACCTGCAAACATGAAGTAAAGTGTGGGATTGGGCTAGTTGGTATTCCATTATTAAACTGCTCAGCGCAAAAATTAGACACGGTGCACACGGTGCGCTGGTCCTCGTCTTTTCTATGTGCACCGTGTCTAATTTTTGCGCTGAGCAGTTTAATAACGCAAACATGAACCGCTCGCTGGGAACAGCGCCTCCGAAACGTGAGGGAAATGGAAAGCCGGAGCCTTCGTGATCACAAAAGGAGGAGACAAACCGACACTCAATAAATTGCGTTTCTCAGTACCGGACCAGTGGCGGCACACGTGTGTGTGTGCGGAGGAGGTTTCGGAGCTGCGCATGTGCTGGTTTCAAAACAAACTGTTTATTTTAGCGAGTATCTAGAATACTAATTGTGAGTATCTAAATCACTAACAGGGGAGCCTACTCATGCCAACAAAATTCTTGCAATAGTAAGTGTGTGCACCGAGGAGATCGCAAGCATTGCGCCACTTGCTTATCTCGACGTGCACGTCGTATCAATTTAAAGCGATACTGAACAAACATTTGAAAAACTGACGAAAACATCGAAATTCTACTCGGACGACGCCACTGTTCCGATAAACAGTTTAGTTCCGTATTTTTGAACAGTTGGCTGTATTTTTGGTGGATTGCCAGCGCGCGGCGGCTGCACGCGAGCGTGAGCCGTGACATCAGATTCTCCCTGGCGCATGCAGGGTGCACGTGCTCCTCTCATTCTCTTCCTTTTCTCCACCTCTCCTTTCATTCCACTCTCTTCCTTCCACAAAAAGCACTGGTTCCTTACCCCATTCTTCATAAGCCATACCGCAAATAAGAACACGGGACAAGAAAGAGACTAGGACAGGCGCCTGTCCTGGTCTCTTTTTTGTCCCGTGTTCTTATTTGCGCTATGGTTTATGAAGAATGACAAACAACCAACAAGCCCAAACGTTCTCCCTCTTGAAGCCTTACACCGGCCGGGAGCATTGTTTGCTCCCGTACTGGTTCTGGGAAACGTAGTGCGAGCTGAGCGGGTGTTGAGACGCGGGCGACGGCTGGCATCAGTGGGATGCCTGTTTACGGCGAGTTTCACGTCATACCCTCTAGTTCACGGCACGGCCGCTAGACGCGGCGGTTTATTATTTTATTTATTTATTTATTTACAGATACTGTCGGTCCACATCAGGACCAAGACAGGAGTGGTAACAATACATCAACATACAGCAAGCAGTCAACGGAACAATAGAATACAGTGATACTGTGATCTACACCCTATTGTTGAAAATATTCGGACACAAGTGCAGAAAACTCATCACGAGTCCCAGCGGTTACAATGTTTGCAGGAAGACAATCCCAGTCACGTGCTGTCGAAAGGAAGAATGAGTATTGATAGCAATTCTTGTGAAATCTATTTTCCTTAACGTGCCTACTATGTTTATTTCGCACTATGCGGGTCTTAGATTCATTTATGTAGCGAGACTTGTCAACAAGTAGCAGCTCATTAATGATTAAATAGAAAAGGCTAAGTCGTTTCTCCTTCCTCCTGACGTTAAGTAGGGGGAGGTTTGCCCTCGCGTAAAGTGGTGTTACGGCGTCTTGCCGACGGTATCGGGAATAAATAAACCGCAATGCACGTCTTTGAACTTGCTCCAGTTTTGACTCTGAATCTTTCAAATACGGATCCCACACTTCACATGCATATTCTAATATTGGGCGCACGAGCACTTTATAAGCAGTCATTTTTGTGTCTGGAGAAGCCAGTTTAAGGACACGTCGAATATAGCCTAATCTCTGGTTGGCTTTCCCTACTACTTTTTTAATGTGTGGTGTCCAACTAAGGTCAGATGTTATCAAAATTCCGAGATATTTGTACTCTGTTACGCGATGAAGTGGTTCGCCTTGTAGAGTGTATGTGAATGAGAGAGGTTCGTGTTTGTGTGTGATGGTCATACATACTGTCTTTGCTGGGTTAAGAGACATCTGCCACTTGTCGCACCATAGTTGAACTTTTCCTAAGAAGTTATTTAAGAGTATCTGGTCACCAATAGATTTCACCTCTGTATATATGACACAGTCATCTGCGAATAGCCTCGCCGTAACTGTGGCCGATTCTTCGATCAGGTCGTCGATGTATACCAGGAACAGCACAGGCCCAAGAACTGATCCTTGAGGCACCCCTGATCTCACATCACAGACCCCGGACTTATTTTCATCAATACTGACGAACTGTCGGCGATCAGTAAGAAAGTCTTCCACCCACTTGACTACATCTGTATCTCCTAAAATAGCCTTGAATTTAATTAACAGTTTTCTATGATTAACCCTTATCAAAGGCCTTCCTGAAGTCGAGAAAGATCAGATCTATTTGTCCCTTGCCATCAATAACTTTACTAAAATCGTGAACACTTTCTAGTAATTGCGTAACGGTTGACAAACCCTCGCGAAACCCATGTTGATAGTTACTGAGAATTTTGTTCTGTGACAAAAACAGCCGAATGTACTTAGAAACAATATGTTCTAACACCTTACAGCAGCCTGACGTTAGCGCAATGGGCCTATAATTGGCAGTAGACGTGGTGTCACCGTCTTTAAATACGGGTATAACTTTACTCATTTTCCATTCTTTAGGAAGTGTGCCTGACCGTAGTGACTTCGTGAAGATAATGAAGAGGTACTTCGCAGTCCATTCAGCATACCTCTTTAAAAACAAATTTGGTATCTCATCAGGACCTGCCGACTTCTTTGTGTTTAGGTTCAGCAGCAAATTTAATACTCCTTCATATGTTAACCGCAATTCCTCTGCATCTGGAAGCTGTTGGTCTACCTCAAATTTTGACTGCTTTCCATCGTCATTGGTGAAGACACTAGCACAAAAGTCATTGAAGGCGTCCTGCTATATCACATTTATCCTCAATAGTTCCTTGTTCTGTGCATATTTTAGTGACTGCCTTCTTAGTTGGAGCCAGGTGCCTCCAAAACTTTTGAGGTGATTCGCGTAGAAATGTATCCATAGTGACACCATAATACTTGTCCTTAGATTCCTTCATCATTAATTTTAACTGTTTACTTAAGTTTGACATGTCATCATGAACAGCGGAATCGCGTGTACGCTTATAAAGTGCCCTACGCCTTGTCACTTTTCTTTTCAGTTGTATGATCTCTCTCGTAATCCATGGGCTGTGCACCCGTTTTGATTTACATTTGAGAGGAACATAGCGGCTTATACATTTGTGAACCGTTCTCTTAAAGTTTAACCACAACTCATCGAATATGCGCAGATTCATCTTGACTCAATTTTTCAAACTTCTCAAAACAAAAGGCCAGTTCATCTATTATTGAAGTATCATCAGCTTCGTTGAACTGTCTATAGTATGAAACATGTGTAGGGACTCTTGAAAAGGAACCTATATCTAAAGACAATCTTACAATCGAGTGATCCGAGATCCCGGGCAAAATATCAACTCTATAGTATCTCGATACAATGCTATGGCTTAAAAAGAAAAGGTCAAGAACAGATTTGCTATTACCGCTGACCCTAGTAAAGTCCCGTACTACTTGTGTGAGCCCATGTGAAAAGCACATATCTATAATTGCTGCGCCTGCATCACGGTCTCGCGTACCCGTTTCCAATTTCGTCCCATTCAATGTCTGGAACATTAAAATCCCCCCGCTACGATAACATGTTTGTTCTGAACGCGTAAGTCATGCAGCTTCTTATTCAGTGCATCAACACTGGCGGCAGTACTTCCCGGAGCACAATCAGGTCAGGGCGGCCAAGAATTTTTCAACATATTGCTTCAATGTCGGACGGTTTGTAAAGGACCGTGTATTTGAGGCTGCATTCCAGAAAGATGGCAACGCCCCCCACCCCTGCTACTACGGTCATTTCTGATCACATTATATCCTGGAGGGCATATTTCACAATCTCGGACGCCGTCATGTAGCCACGTTTCTGTTACAAATACAATATCTGGCTGATGCTCAAATAAAACGTGCTCCAGGTCTAAAGCCTTATTAACAAGGCTACGGGCATTGACGTTCAGTAGCCTAAGCTTGCCCAGATGCGCATGTCAGTCCTTTAAGGAAGCAGTGGCTCCTGCAGCCGTATTAGACGGGCTGTCAGTCACCTGATAGCGTTGATTTGTGGCTTCATCCCATGCGTACATCACTCCGTTTATCTTCATTTTATCATACAGAAGTGCAACCTTCTCTTTTCTTTTCCTGTTTTCTATTGCGCTGTTCCACAGGCATTGTCTTTTCCTTCTTACATCATGCGAAAAGTCCTCATTGATGAAAATATTCGTGCCGTTGAGCTTATTGCAATTGCGTAGTACGTCCTTTTTTTCTGTAAAAAACCAATTAAATTCATTGTTTTCTTCTAGTTTCCGCCTGAAATGAAGGTTGTGTCCATCGATTTCAACCCCCCAATCTTTCAATTTGGCTGAAAATCTTGGCGGCAAAAATTTTGTTCAGTATCCTTTTAACCAATAAAACGAAGACAGCAACGACAAAGCAGAAGAGCAACATCATCACAGACGACGAATTTTAGCTGGTAACACAGTGCTTACGCATATTTACGTAAATTTTGTAAAGGACTTCCTGCGCGATAACTTTAAAAAATCAACTGCGCATTTTGTAACTGAAAGAATAAATAACAATGCGCGAAGCAACATTATATCGGGCTGAAAGGGAGAAAAATGCTGCAATATATCAGCGCGCAACATATCGCTTGTACTTTAGCAACATTGGTTCAGTTTATGTGACATTGCTTCAGCACCTTTGAAACTTCTCAGCACAAAATTCTTGGCAGTCTTTCTTTCATCCAAGTCAAACTATGAATGTTCATGTTTTTTGTAAACAGAACATGTCATGTGAAAAAAAAAACAAGATATACTGATGCAAAAAGTACTTCATTCAGGCACTGAAGCATAATTGTTAGAGCGGATAAAGGTACGCTGTAATCGCTGCTCTGAACAGGTCAATGACGCCAAAGAGCAGGATATATTTGCCTGATTACTGGCGTGCCTGGTAGCTCGAATACTGCAACTTGCACTTATATGTGACGTTTCAAGTCATCCTGAACTAAAAAAAATACATTTCAACGGTGTCGATATGAAATCTAAAGTTCTAAACGCCGGTTATATATTTGTGCTTGGCCTACGCTTACCTTGCGTCGTCAGGACGGGTCAAGAGGCAACCATAGTACCAGTCTCCAGATTCATACGGCTGAGGTGGCAACACGTATGTCTAGGATACTCACAGTCACAGGACTGTGGGACAGTCAATAGCCGCCTGTGCTTTTTCAATGCGCACCGGTCTTTTCCGCCAAATTCGAGAGCGGATATCCTTGGCTTAAACAAAGACGATGCAGCACCTTTCTTTTCACTCCTACGCTGTAAGAAGCCCTTTGTGTTTTTTATGCAGCGCAACGTCAAAACTGCCTGTGCCGCTTATTCGCGAGTCGCGAAAGCTCTCCGGCGAAAGAAGCAAGTTACGGTCCTCCTTTCTCGCTCGCTGTGCTTTTGCCGCTCCTAATTCCAGTTAAGGCACCCAAACCAACACCACCTAGAACTGGTGTTGCCCAAACACCACAAATTCCGTGCCAACGACGCAGTATTTCTGTACTTGACTCCGGCATCCTAATCCCTGCAGGTGCATCGTTTCAAGAACTTCTGAACGTTCAGTTCTCATAGGGGAAACTTAGTGCCAAACGACAAGCTACACTGGGAGCGCCGTAAAAAGCGAAAAAAAAAAGGTTTTTCGCTGTCACAACTAGAGGTGTGCACGGGCTTCGGGTAGCCCGAAAGCCCGAGCCCGGCCCGGCCCGCGGGCCGGGTTCGGGCGGGCCGACGTCTTCACATTTCGGGCCCGGGCCGGGCTCGGGCTACATAGTTCTTTTGTTGGGCGGGCCGTGCCCGATGCAAAGCCCGAATCAAACCCAAAATATAGACGTTGTGCTGCAAACTGTTTTTCACCGCGTAGCGCCATCTCCGCGACCACCCCGCACCCGCTTTCTCGGTTGTCCTTTCCTGTAGCCACTTTAAACGCAAGGAGAGAAAGTGAAGTAACACACGATGAGCTTTGTCATTATATATGCACGGAATAATCCTCTCTCCACATCTGAGGTACTAAACTTCTAAAAGAACAAACAGTCTGAATATTCCAAGCTGAATATGCTTGCGAAAAAGATATCGGCAATTTCGGCTACCAGCGCGAGCAGCGAACGGATCTTTAGTTGTGCGGGATATGCGCAGGAGCGCCGCACTTCACTCAAGCCCGAATCATTGGAGAGCTTACTTTTACACAACCTGTAATCGTTGCGTCTAGTGACTGTCACATGTCGTTGGCTCATGTTTCACTTTGATACGTTGAATAAAATGCCACATTATCAGAAAACGACGCCTTGTCTTCTCAACAAACCTTCATAATGTCAGGCCGGACGGGGCCGGGCCCGGGCAATTGTTTTTGTAAGTCGGGCCGGGCCGGGCGGGCTGGCAACGCTCTAGCATCGGGCTCGGGCGGGCCTTCGACGCAGCCAGCGGGCCCGGGCCGGGCTCGGGCTCAAAAATTCGGCCCGTGCACAGCTCTAGTTCACAACCTTCTCTGGCTAAGATATGTCAGCGATGTGTGCAGTCCAGCATCTTGTCTTTACTCCGCGAAGAGGCTTTGTTAAGCTGCCACCCCCTATTGCTGGGGAAGCAAGGGGGGCTGGGGAGGTGAGATTCTTGGACAGAGAAGAGGAGGCCACCTCAACTATCCCGTGCAGTTTTAGGCATGGTCGTCGGCAGAATTTTCTCTTGAGGGGGGGGGGGGGGAGTGCAAAGCATTGCTGCATCGCGACTGGGAGAGGGGGAGAGCACTGGCATAGCTTGGGTGTGGGGAAGTGCTTGGGGCAAGTGCCCCTTTTGCACCCCCCTGCCGACGCCCATGGTGTTAGGGGATTAAAGTAGCGAAAGAGAGGCTCAGCGTCGTTGGGAAAGGGACAGTTAAAGAATTTGGAGGAAAGAAAGGGGCACCACCTCGAGAACGGAATTCCCACAACACCGAGCACCCAGTAGAAAGATCGGTGGGTGTTCGACGGCTCTGGGAATAGAACTCGGTACCTCCTGCATTGGGAACAGATGCTCTAACCGCTCGGCTACTACTGGCAACGTCCACAAGCAACCTGACAAAGGGGGGCGCACGAGAGGCACTGAAAGGGGGGGGGGGGGGGAGGTGGCTACAGGGGCTTTGGGGGGGGGGGGCGATCACCCCTACCGCCCCCCCCTCTGGATCCGCCACTGACCAAAAGGGCACAAATGAAATAAGGAGGGAGGCATTTTATGATAATTGAAGGGGAAGCACATTGCTGTTTGAAGCGAGATCGGGTTGCCTCAAAGAACGCGCTGTTCAGTGGCGTAGCCAAGGGGGGGGGGGGTTGGGGGGGTTCAAACCCCCCCCGAAGTTTTTCAGTTTTGCTTGCGTATATATGCACGCACACATACAAACGCACGCACGAACATACATAAAGTATGGTTGAATACCCCCCCCCCCCCCCCGAAAAAAATTTCTGGCTACGCTACTGGCGCTGTTATAAAGCGAGATTTAGTAATGAACGCTGCATATGCTGTGGGCAAGATAAGGAAACTACTGAGCATCCAGGAGTACGCTTAGGCACGAGCCTACATGAAGCCTTGGGTTTTAGGGACGATGGAAAGCTGAACACGCGTGCGATAAAAATAAGTAAGAGACGGTTAGAGTATTGGTGGCAGAAAGCTAGAGAGAAGGGACAAAAATAAATAGCGGGAAAAATAAGGGCATTCTGCCGTAAAGGGCAGAAAAATGGGCTATGAATTGGCGTTTCTTTTTCCTATAGTAAGATATACTTAAGGTGGTGGTTCCACTGTCGCCATCTTGCCAGTAGTTACTTTACAGACACCAGACGCCGCCACTAAGTCAGGAATAGAAGGACGACGCTTCGGAGATCAGACACGAGCTTGTTTCACGAAACGCTGATGGAATATATGCGGTAAACAGTATTAGCACAGTTACTTAATGCCGGATAAGAGCCAATAATTCATACAGAAAAGCTGGAAACGCTACACAAAACGCCAAACGATGACCGTTGGCCTGCCGATCGAGCCACCGCGGACCGTCGCGGGGGAAGGACAACCCACGAAACGCAAAACCTCTAAAAGACTTCTCGAAACGGCTACAAACAACTATAGACGTCTTGGTCTACAGAAGACCTAAAATAGACATTTTGAAAATCTAAGATTCGTGCCTCAAATGTGTTTTCGTACAGTTTATTTGCCTTTTTAACAACTACGAGAGCCTTTTTTACTAAACAAGTTCATAACGTATACACGAGACATATTTTAGACATTCTGTAGTGCGAGCGCAACACGACTACTTCAGTTATTCTTCGAACGTTTTGTCGAGAAGCGCCGAAATGCCAAATCGTACATAGGCGCGCATTGGCGCCCACGCCAGTACGCATCAGCTTCGGTCGGCAGGGTGCTCATGTTGAAACTTGTCATTCCTCCGTAACGGTCCATGGTGGTTCGATTGGCAGGCCGGCGGTCATCGTTTGGTGTTTTGTGTAGCGTTTCCACCATTTCTGTACGGATAACTGTCTCTTATGCGGTATCAAGTAACTGTGCTCACACTGCTTTCCGCATATATTCCATCAATGTGTCGTGAAACAAGCTCTACTGTGTGTTTTCGCCGACGGTTCGTTACAACAATGGCCGGATCTGCTAGCCCTAGCCACCTTCGTTGCAACTCGGAACGTCGCACGTTCGGATAACGTACTTTTCTCGGTAAGTGAAATTAGGTGCGCCTGACTTTTCGTCATATTACTACTGGAACTTTATAGCATAACTTGTAATTAAAATATAAAATAGGGCATTTTCCCTGCTGGTGGTTGAATCTTCGTCGAACGCAAAACTATATATGGGGGGACGCGCCGGTGCGAATCGTAAGCCGGACTTACTAGCCCTATTTCGGGTCACCTTGTTCTTCTGCGGCTTACAGCAGAGAACACCTACCAGTTAAAGCTCATGTGTGGGTGTTTGCGTGCGAGTGCTTGCTCGCTTGCTTACAACCATGTCGGCCGGTCGCTAACGAATAAAGTGCAAGGCTCCTCGATCGCTTTGTGAGTGCAGTTATGATTTATTGTCGTTTATAAATACATGACAGCTTCACATCTGTGATTGGAAATCAGGCTTTAGAGTGACTTGAAGTTGACACTCTGTTATTTGTTGTAAATCATAAAGCTTACTTGCTTTTTTTGTATGCAGCTTTTCTTCACTGCTGTTTGTACAAGACATTGGGCCTGTCACCGCGCCAGCTAATTTGGAAGCCAGTGCAGCTTCTCTGACGGGACCTGGAGTGCATCCATGCGGAACATGAATTTATGTTGCTGTCGCGGCAATCAGCTTCACCTTGTGCGGTCACCTGCTGTCGTATTTCGTGCCACATTCGGTTGGGCTTTATTGATTAATAAAGCCGCTTTTATAACATCATGGGATAATTTGTTGTTGCTGATAAGCATGGTTATTTGTGCGCCATAGACAGAACGTCATTTATTAAGTTCGTGTTAATCCTCTGCTTGTTCAGATTTATTATAAACCGATGTGTTCTATATTAAAATTGGATATATGTGATGTGCTGAAGTAGCCATTAATTTTCGCGGCACATGACACTGAAGTATGAGGGAGTGAAATTGCCGAAATCTTAAAGACGCCGCAGTGAGGACATATGCGTGGATGAACAGGTATGTTAGTGATGTTGCTTGATTGTTTGGTCACGTGCACGACGCCTGACATAGGGAGTGGGAGAAAAACAGGAAAGAGCTCTCGCGGTAGCTCTTTTCAGTCCCTTCAATCTCTAATTTCCTATCGTAGCCGTGCTGCAAATGTGCTGCAAATGCAGTTACATTAGCTTGTTTTATATTTCTAAAGCCATTACTACGAAATTCCGAAAACGTCTTTAAAAACATCTAAACAACGTCTTCGCTTGGTCTTGTCAAAACGTTTTGTTTAGACAACTTCTAGCGGGACATTAGCACGGCTATCCGACGGTCGGATAGCCGTCGCTAGCCGTCCACGGCTACAGAATGTCTTGACCAAACATCTATTAGCTCTTTCGGCTAGCCGTTCAAGACGTTTTTTAGACGTGAAGTAGCTTCTTTTGTGTTTCATGGGAAGTTTCACCATGAGCACCTCGTACCCACTGGCCGAAGCTGAGGCGTACTGGCGTGCGCTCCAATGCGCGCCTCCGTTTTGCTCCTGTTGTCGGTCGCAGTTTCCCGAGCGTGCTGCTGGAAGCATCGTTATCACATGAGCGCCTTCGCTCGAACAGAATATACTTACCCAACTGTTGATAGTTATATGTACAGGTACACTCGGGTTGCGGAGTGAAACCAATTATTTAGGGGCTTGTTAGCTGCGCAATTGTTAGTAAAACTGACGGTCACCGCTCTTTTGACATGACGATTTGGCATTTCGGCGTTCTTGACGAAACGTTCGAATAATAATTAAAGTAGTCGTTGTGCGCTCGCACTACAAAATGTCAAAAAAAATGTCTCGTAGTAGACGTTATGAACTTGTTTGGCAGAAAAGGCTCTTGTAGTTGTTAAAAAGGCTTATAACTGTATACGCAAGCAGATTTGAGGCAATATTATTAGATTTTGAAAATGTCTATTTTAAGTCTCCTCGTAGACCAAAACGTCTATAGCTGTTTGTAGCCGTTTCAAGACGTCTTTTAGAGGTTTTGGGTTTCGTGAGTATATGCAGGAAAAAAACAGAAACATATCGAGGAACAAGATATCACTGTAACATTGCCAACTCACACATTCGAAAGATACACAATTTCATCATTTCATTTTTGCGAAGCGATAGTGAGGCTACGCTGACGCAACATTCTCCGCCTTTCTGGATGCAAATGTGATTTTGAACCAGCCTTTAAAGATAGTGAAATTCTAGGCACTTATGCAGAGCAACGCCAGCGTACCATTTGTAAGGCTTTTTGCATCCAGAAAGGCGGAGAATGTTGTGTCAGCGTAGCCTCACTATTGCTTCGCAAAAATGAAATTATGTATCTTTCGAATGTGTGAGCTGGCGTTGTTAGAGCGATATCTTGTTCCTCAATGTTTGTGTTTTTTCCTGTATATACTGACGTGCAAACGCAATAAAATGTGGTTGTTAGGCAGCGCCCGGTTTCTGTCATCTCGTGTCCGTCCTATTTCAGCGCTGTTTCTTCATTGAAGTTTGCTTTATGTTTGTGTACGAAAGCTTCTACAGCAAAGCATTCATGACTATTTTGCACCGTTTCCGAGAGCGATACTCGTTTTCTCGGAGCTGTTGGCTTAGCGAGTGCCTCTATTGATGGAACATATGGCCTCCGAGATTTGCGATAGCTCGAGTGTTAGGAAGTATAAGAGGCTGTACAGTACTAATGTATTCTTGTTTCTTCTCTCTAGATGGCGCGAATGGTATGCAGTTATTTTATCTTTTTGTCTTTTTCGTACAAAGTCCATTTTTGGTTGAATATGGCGCGAAAGAAAACGACGACTAGCTGCAAAGGCTGTTGTTTTGTCGGAATTAAATGGCGAAGAGCACTTGTTTCCTGCAAAGAGATCTTGCGGGCAAGAGTGCTCTATCGCCCAACAAGATGCAGAAGAAAAGATGTTGCGTCATCGCATAAGCTGCAGTCGCGTATAGTGGAGCGAACTTAGCGAACTACCCCAGCAAAAGCCCCAACAAAACGAGAAAAAATAAAAGAGCTCGGGCCCGTTTTCATGCCCTTATAACTTCGTCAGCTAAATCCACAAAACAAAACGAGCAAAAAAAAAACTGTGCTTGTTGCAAGACATATAATGGCACACTCGCCAAAATCTGCTGTGTTCGAGGGCCCAAATCCGGATGCGGAAAATAGCTTGGCATTTTCCGTCCGCGACATCCGCGGACGCAGGAAGGATGGCACAAATCCGTCACGCGGGGTCACGTGATGTGCCGTCCGTCGCGGAAAAGAGATTGAGTCCGTCGTGTGGATACATGCTAAGCGGCGTCTCCGTCGGTGGAGTAACCGATAGACAAAAAAAAAAAAAACCTGGATCGAATGGAATTTGAACCCGGGATCTATGCATGGCAGTCGAGTGTTCTAACTCCTACCACAAGAGCTGCGCTGGTGCTTGAAGCTCATAGCGTGGCAGAAGAATAACAATCAGTCATCACACAATGCTAATTGCGCAGCAAGTGTGTGGTTTAATGTTTCCCACCCACTGCAAAGTGCTCAGCCATAATTCTGTATCGTCATCAGCCACGTGCAGCATCAACAAAATGCACATAATAGCTTACAGTTGTGTGGCGGGTACCTCGCTTATTTGCAGAAAGACGAATAATGGCGAAGTGGGTGCTGTCCTACTTCACAAAAATTATGGTTTATGGCGTAGTCGATACTTAGCGCAAAGCGAAAACGTCGAACACCGTTGGCCTTGCCCCAACGCGAAGCTGCGCTCAGCATTCGCTATAGGGAACCAAAGCTCAAGTTTGCGGAGCGACGACAGCGCCGCGCTACGGCTCTGGAGAGAAGCGCTGGTGAAACTGGGAATAAGCGCGGCGGAGGGCGCGCCTGTTTCACCGACAGCCGACAGCGGCGGCACGCGTGCGCACGCGTTCTTCGGTCGGTGCGGGGAGCTTAGACGTTGCGCCGTGAGCTTGGCACGCTGAACCGAGAGGCTTGCTTTGCGAAGCTGCATTTCCGCGATGGTAGAAGCGACCCCACGAAAGCGGAAGCGAGGTCCGAAGTATTACTGTGTGCCACAGCAGTGCAGATAGTATACGGCACGCGATCCGCCTGTAAAACTGTATCAGTTCCCGGACAAGTCGTACAAGAGAGAAAGTACACAAGCGTGGATCACCGTAGTTAGAGGAATAAAGTTCTAGCTCTGTCTCGCCTTCCGTTTTCGCTGACTCAATTCTTCGCTTGAAATCGTTTGTCTCGACTACCTGAATCAGTACGTAACGCGGCGCGTGCATGCAACGACTGCAGTAGTGATTGCTCGCCGTCTCGCATTTTTACATCGAATTACGGTTGTATGTTGAAGCAACTTTGCGTTTTGTTTCCTTGTGTTTGTGAGACCTATCTGTCGTTGTTGGATGTTCACACTCACATACTTCATACCGCGGTTAGCGTTGCCGAGTTGGTTGCGTTCAGTTGAACTCCGCACAAGGCTGCATCATCGCGCCGGAACGAACGCCTGGGAATTTTCACCTAACTTGACATCGTTTTGCTGGTTTGTTCTGTTTTTGTCGCTTTTTTAAGGTGGTATATATTTAAGCCGCTGAATCTAACTGGCACTTAATTCAGGAATTGTTATTGCCATCTTCGGAGATTGTGCGGTTTTCTATCACGCGCACCGCGCACTCGTACATTAGGGGCTTTTAGCTTGTACGTATACTTTTTAAGGTTACCGTGTTACCGGAATACCGTATTGCGTTTACCGTTTTACCGGAAGGCATGTTTTAGAAAAGTTTTAGCACACCATACGTAAATGTTTACGTACTTACGTAAACGTATACCTTTACGTTTGCGCAAACCACCAAATTGTGATGATAACTGCATTTAAACTATATTTAATTTAGATAAGATTGAATCACTACTGCGGCAAAATCACCAAAAAGGTTTTTTAGCGTGGAAGGTATCCCAAGTGTACGCGAAGGAGTATAAAACGGGCACTGTCTGCTGCCACCCGGTCGCAGCAACGCTTAGGTGGGAAAAACGTTGGGTTCACCCATATAGCCGCTTAAAACCGGCTTGACTTGGCTTGAAGTGTATGATTAGGCAATGGATTAGGCGGCGGTAGAATCGTTTGGCTGAAAGGCTGAAATCATGCTGAAAGGTCTTTTAGGCGGTTTAGGTCATAGAGTTTCTCACTAACTTGAGAGCAACTCTATGGTGGTTGCCGTTCATTTTAGGCTTGATGCGGTGGTTATTTCTCCGTTGTGGATGTGGGTTTTGACCGAGAGCTGTGTGCATTAGCAAGAAGCGCCTCAGCCCGTGCGGACGTGGTCGCATTGTGTAAGACTGTTTAAGAAAGTGATTCATGTGCAAGTCTTGCCGCTTTTGTTAGTTCCTGCGATGTCGCCGTGTTTAGTCGACGCTGATGAGCGCAGGGAGCTTCTCCGCGGTGCTTAGTAGTTAACGCCAATCTCCCGACCAAATCTATAAGCAATGATAACGAGCTGTACGAGCGTGAAATAAAGGCGAAGTGTTATGCGATTTGTGAATGCCTGTTTGACGAACAACTATAGTATTGTGGCGTACGTGGACGTGTGCTAAGTCCGTGTGTTGCGTGGATCGATCGCTTACAGTTGGACTGTCATTTGCGCGAATTACTTGAACCAATACTTTTATTTAAACTCCGTCTTGCGTAACTGCGCGAGACAGATACGAAATGCGCAAGGTGGAAGCGACGGGATATGAACAAGCGTTCACCCGACGTTATTGTTCAAGTAGCTTATGCTGTCACCGATGCTGACAATCGGTTTTCTTAGCGGTGTCTGTTTAGGTAGGTGTATAAAAATAAAAAAAAGAAATAAAATGGCAAGTTTATTGCTGGGAGTATTGTATAGCTTAAATAGCCAAACTCTAAAAAAGTCTTTCTAAAAGATGACATTGCCTCAACACAGTAGTGTTATGCGGCGAAGTGAACGCAGTGTATTGCGGTAAAGCATACGTGGTGGGCGTGTGTGTGTAAAATGGAAATTTAGCACGGTTATTAGGCTTCGTGTGTGGGCCTTAATTATACACGTGCCGTCTCCTGTCTCATTAGTGGCGTTGCGGTGGACAGCATCACCAACTTCAGCCTTTGTAACGAGCCCATATCAATTTACCTTGTAAAAGACATTTTGTGACAAGCAAAAGTTCTAGTTTATTGCAGAACTAATTCAAAGTTTGAGCATTGCCCATTCAAAGATATACAAAATACCTATGACAGACTCCAGTGGTACTCCAGATTTCTTGCCATCACATATATGCTCCAAATTGAAAATGATTATTAAGCAAATATATGCTCGGGCTAGGTACAGAAAATGCCCAACCATATTTCATTAACTTTCTTTGAAAAGTAGTAGCTCATGGTTCACTTTATCGAGTTCTTTCGAGTAAGCAAGGAAAATAGCTATTGAAGAATAGTAAAAAATTATACGTCCAATTTGTCAATGAAGCAAGTTGAGCTTTGCGAGAAATTGATTTCTGAAAACCATGCTGTGCCAGAACTAAGAGCAAGGTGGTTTCAGCAAACTTGTGGTGACCCGAGATGATAGCACGTGTATATGCATCTTACATGGGCTGCTTGTTGGCAAGATGGGGTGGTAATTAGGCAAGTGCCTTTCATCGTATGTGGAGATGCATCGCATTCCTGGTCATCAAGTCTTAAAAAGATGGCTATCAAGGGGAATGCTGAAAATTACTTTAAGGGATGAGCACACAGCAGTACTTAATAAAGCCACTAGCACGGGGCTAGCAGGTATCTTAAATGAGCTGGTCACTTTTAGTAACACCTCATAGGTAAATAATTATTGGGTTCACAGCACGGTATGGATGAGGTAGGATTTTGTGAATGGTGAAATTAGAAGTCATGAAATTATTGAAAATATGTTGTTAATAATACCTGGACAGTCTTATGGCAGAATAAGGTTTCCAGCAGAGTGAATTTACATTTGCTGAGGCTTCATGTGGCATCATTGCAGTTTATAATAACTGGTTTCATGCACCCTATATCAAGCACCACTGACAACAATATGGTTTTTCTAAGGTTAATTTACTGATTAAAAAAAAATAACATCAAGGAACTACATGCTTTCGTACGGCTTAATCAGACACACCATAGAGGTAATTTGGGACTCTTTAGTGAATTGTATAAGGGAGGTCGGTGTACAGAATATCACGGTAATCTTTTGATGCTCTAGCTTTGTTTGTGTAATCTTTGAAGCCTCTTTTTCTATTAAAAATTGCTACTGAGCAAACAAGTACCAAGCACCAGGTTTGGCCCTTGGGTAAAGCAAGGTGGTAAGAGTGAGATCAATCTCAAGCCCTTCAGGAGCACCCACTGAAGTAACTAGTACCTATAGGGCAAAATCTTCTAGTGCACCAAGAAGGGGTGGGAGAAGGGTGCAGGTTAACATTTCAAGAGGGCAGCCTTCTGGCCATCATCCTTCCCTAGCCACAGACTTGTACATCCAATGTTTAGCAGACTCCTACTAACATGAGACAGACTAGGTACAAATGTTGCTTCTCTATCACAAGATGGACACATCAGACCTTTTCAGAATTCCCTCACCTGCAAGCCCCTACATCTACTTAAAAATCTTTCCTTGAGTGGATGTCCTTTTCTTCTTCCCACAATTTGCTGCAAGCAAAAGTATGCAGCTTATCACAGTCTAGCTGGTGCCACACAGGGGATGGCTTAGCATGGCTCCAGCCATCGTGATGTGTACTCCACACGAGCTGTCGGACACTGTAGAATCATAGATGGAAATAGTGACCTGCTTGTGCCATACACCTGCACAAGATTTTGACAGAGACGTTAGTTCTGGCAATGCTGCCTCAGTCGTAAGAAGGTACACCCACAGGAACACCACGGCAAAGCAAGCTGAGGTTCATGTAGAATATAATATTCCACTTGTAAACAATGGTAATATAAGTAGGTACTCTTGCATCACTTATAGTGTCAGGCACCACATCATTTTGCCTAACTGTGATCTCTGTTACCTATCATCTGAATAGTTTTCCAGGTTGGTCACTGTACAGAAAGAAAAAGTTCTTTGTGGGAAGCACCACATTTTAAGCTCACAAGACTCCACTGAAGCACTTACAACATATGCAAACAGTGACATCTTAAATGTCAGCACTTTTTGCCCTAACAAAGGTAAACAGGTTGGTTATCTTCAGGCTGTGATCTTACAGGAGCTTTAGCATATACCCTGTGGTCATCTTGAGTCAACGATGCCACATAGAATAAATAGCTTAACAAAGCTTATAACTCGGCAAGATGGTGCGTAGCTTCAGGGAGGTAATAAAGTGGAGAAGTGACACTCACATAAGACACAGGACATGTGTTAACTTCCATCGGTCTCTTTTTGTGGCTTTGCCAGCAGATATGTAAGGAAACAGAAACATTCATCTAGCGTCAAGAAAACATCACAAGATAATGCTCAAGAAACTTTTCTGGCTTTCTAAGTTTCAACGGATGTGTCACCAATACACATGTCACTTCTTTCCCAGCATGAAATGCTTCCAACAGTTCACATGCCATACTATCACAACCCCTGCCTGGAATCCTTATCTCATATTTAATCTCAACTGTGCTCAGCCACTCATGCAACAATAAGCCAGATTTGTCTGTCCACTAAGTCTGTAAGTCCACTCCTAAAAAACCCCCCCTTCCACCCTCCCAGTGATCATAGGCCAGATTGGTCAATATATTAATCACCTACCTACACAACTACATACTTGTCAAACGTGAATACTGTATGTGAACCATACAATTACTTTGCAAAAAAAAATGTAGGATAAGAAGAGCCTTTTTATGAAGGCCTTGTTAAAATATTTTATGATCATGGCACAGAAGCCTTCTCTAGGAAACATGCAAAACCAACATGGCGCATTATACACACCAGGAAAATTCCGACACAACAAATGTAATAAGGGTGTGCAAATATTCAATGATTTAACATACAGAATAGAATATTGTAGTATTCGATTCAGAAGCGATTATTCGTAAAACTGAATATTTTTTTAATACATGCTTTACTAATGTTTCGAAATGTTAAGTGCACCAAAAATAACGGAAAATTTGTGTAAAAGTGTGATTGCTTTTATCCCTGCTGGCAGATTATAAGCACAAAACATGAGAGCTTATGTAGTGCAGCTGGCTACTTTACTCTAGGAAAGTGGTTTTATCAGCTATACAAGGATCACTTGCCCTTTTTTAAGAGTTCTGACAGTTTTAAAGGGCCTGACAATTTCCTACTGATGCTGTACTTCTGCTTTTAAAATTTCTAGGAGTCCTTAGCTGTAGCTTCGTGGGTCCGAACAACTGGCTTTTAATGTACCTGTTTTTTTTTATTGCGACAGAAATCATACCGATAACAGGGAAAATGCGATGAAACATTTTATGTCAAAATTTGTTACCAATGGAGTCTTATATGCATCACATGCTGAAACAGTGGCCGATAGCCAATGGGTGTATTAGCACCAGATTCTGCCATGACAGAGCAGATGCGCGAAACACCTGAGAGACACCATATGCATGCACCATGGTTAAATGAGGTTTTCAGTTTTCGTGAAGGAAGCTACCAATCAATCAATCAATCCACCAATCAATCATTTTATTTTGCCACTTCAGCAAGTAGAGGGCATGGGAAGAAAAAGCTCCTGTGAGCTTGACTAGGCTTCCCAGCCGGTTACAGTTCAGCAAGCAGTGACAGTATACAGAAACTGGCGTACGCAAGTAAAAGCACAAAAAAAGCATACATTATTCTTACACATAGACACCGAAAGAACACTCCACGTACATGCAATTCAGGGGAAAAAAAAAAGAAAAAGAAAAACAACTTCATAAAAAAAAATAATAATAAAAAAAATAAAGCTCAAAACTGACATTTTAGTTATCTCACGAAGAAAGCATGCAGCGCAGGCCTGCATGATGAAATATAAAAACCATTTTGCAATAAAAGGTTTAACACAGAGGGCAAAGTTATTCTTAGCATCTGGGCCCCGTAGTTTGTGCGTGGTGTTCTTGTTTCAAACTTTTTCACGAACCGTAAGGGATACGAAGAAGAATATTCAGATAACTCTGCTAAATCGGCCAGCATTGAAATATTATTCTTTATTTCATATTTATAGCGAAGAACAAGGCGTAAGTTATAAGTTTTGAAAACCGTTGGGATATCGGCAGCTTGGAAAAGTTGTGCAGGAAGGATGATCTCTGGCTAAGTTGTACATGATGCGTAAAGCCTTTTTCTGTAGAACATGGAGCCTTTTTAAGGCTGTATGCGTGCCATTGCCCCATACAAGTTGACAATAATTCACTTGTGACATAAACAAAGATTTGAAGAGCAACAATTTGATATTAGTTGGAAGAAAGTAACTATATTGCGGTATAATAGACCAACAAAACACGAGACAGCTAAACACACGTGATTGATATGCACATCCCATAGCAGCTTTTCCATAAACCAAACACCAAGAGTTTTAAATGCTGGTACAATTTCTATATTCTAGGGGCCACTTCTCAGTGTCAACTCCTTTTACTGCATAATAAGCAAAGAATAAAATGAGGACGCGTTTTTATGTACCGACTGTAATTTTAAGCCCGAGTAATGGTTGTCTGAGCAGCAGCAGGCAACATACAGCAATTTAATGACTCCAAAACTCGGTACTAAGGCTTCACCACCAAGCAGCGCCATGGTGTGGCTGCTGCGATTTTCAATCTCCATTTAAAAATACTTATTCTACTCAAATTTCGAAAGGGTGCTCGATTCTATCACTATAATTCTGGGTCTTTCCAGATACACAAAGGTCCATATACACGTTCTGGCCAGTTATTTGTCGGTCCCCTTAAGAGATGTAAATGTCAAAGCCATGACGTTTGTTAATCTAACAAGGGACCTAGGGATTCCAACATCACACTAATGCAATTTGGTATAGGCTGTAAAAGTTAACATTCAATCATTACGTCATGCATTCTTAGCCTTCTATGACAATTTTTGTTCATACCAAGTGAACAAGAAATGGTGTGTGAGTGGCGCATCATGCGCCACGTCGCCACCCATCCTGACTCTCCCCATTTGGTTGGGCACCTTGTGTTCTCAGACACAGCTTTGGTTGCAGCAGTGCTGATTCAGGACATTTTGCATTTGCAGTTTTTTTTGTTTCTTTTTCTTGCACCATTATTTTCTGTATCTGTGCCACATTTTTGTACCATATTTTCTGCCACCATTTTGTCAATACAGCCTCTTCATGAGACCTTAAAAATCTGGGATCTTAAAAATCTGGGACCTTAAAAAAGCAGATGAACACACATATTGTTGCTTCCCCTTTATGCGAAATAAAAAAGAGATAGCTAGCGGTACACGCAAACCAGTAAGCACAACATATAACATACATACAACATACTCTGTGGCTCCATGTAGACTGCACTGCTAGCTCATCACAACTATGGGCCTTTTAACCTTAAGTACGAGGGCTACCTTTTTTTTTTCAAAGCCCAATTGGTTGTAAAAATAGAACCACAATGAAATTCAAAACTGTTTTATTTGGAACATTTATACATACCTTCCCGGTACCTCTCTACACAGTCGCCACTCCAACTGAGACATTTATCACAGCGTGGCATAAACTTTACTATGCATGCCCTGGCCAAAGGTGAGGGCATAGTAAAGTTTATATACTTTACTATGGAAAGTACTTAATAAAGTACTTTACTCTATTGCAGGTACTATATTACTGTGCAGATCAGTTATACTAGATAAGTTACTATGCTGATAGGTCAAGAGGATATGTTAATATGTCCTCGCCTTTGGCAAGGGCATAGTAAAGTATTTGCTGGTTTTGTTATGCTTGAGGTGTGCCATATGTCGTAGATAGAAAATTATCATCATGAACCAGCACACGCTGTCTTCGTCGTCTTCTTGCTCTTCAGCTTCACTCCCATTTATCAGCTTCACTCCCTGCCAATTTATCTGGCACAGTATGCCATAACTCTGATGGGTGATGAAAAGCCCCCCGCACCACCGTCACCGCCGTCACCGTGCCACCATAGAGTTTCTGACAAGCTAGTGAGAAACCACACTACCTAAACCGCCTAAAAGAACTTGAACCAAACGATTCCGCCGCCGCCGCTTATACACTTCAAGCCAAGTCAAGTCGGTTTTAAGCGGCTATATGGGTGAACCCAACGCTTTACCAGGTTACCGGACGATGGTGTCGACATCTTGTGACGATTTGTGCAACCACAGTCATGGACACGTTTGTTTTCGCCGAGTGTTTTTGAGGGAAGAAATGATTAAAAAGCCGACTCATTCGTAGTTATGCCACTGCAAGGCATTCACATCAAAAGTAGAATGCACGATGTTTCTGCAATACCAATTCTGTGCTTGCCTGGTTCATATTAGCCCCGCTAGATGACGCCACCTATCTGGCATATCGGGCATGTCAGGAGTTTTAGGCCTCTCACGTTTACTGCTTCGGCTTGCTAGATCACTAGCTTCGGCAATCCTGCTGAAACAATTAAGGTGATCGCTCGCACTTCGGCTTATTTTGACTCGGCATCGGCGGATGGAGTCTCCTGAAAGCGGATATCGCGAGTAGCCACGAACGAAGGTGGAGTTGTGAGATAGGGCCGAAAACGTAAAGCCTATCCGGCGAGTAGTTTACGTTCCGTAAAAGTCTACGTTCCGTAAAGAAACGCGCATGCGCAGATTCCTTCCGGTATCCGGTAACCCGGTAACGTAAAGATGTATACGTACAAGCTAAAAGCCCCTATTGCTTCGAGTGTGCGTTTACGGGTGCGCTTTGCGCGAGCTCGTCACCCGATACCACATCGCGCCTGAAATTCGACACCTCTCACGCTGAGCCGCGTTCGCGCAGCAAGTCTTATATACCTGTAAAGTCGATATTCTCATAAAAAGGGAGTGCAAGCACGAAGCGAGAAGCGAAAAAAAAAAAGCAGACAGACGAGGCGAGCAGTTCTACTTGCTTCGCAGCAGTTAAAGCTAAGCTAAGCTAGCTGCCTCGTGGCTAAGTCAGCGGGTGATGCTCCAGCGGTACGGAGGGCATGACTCGAACCTTCTCAGGCTTTTTAGTGCCACGGCCGTGTAGTCTTTGTTTCTCTATTTTTTTTTCTTTTTTGCACGCCGCGAAAGTTCGTTCACTACAGTACCCGTTTGCCACTGCCAGCGTGCACATCTAAACAACAATCACATATTTTTCATAGTCGACAACGTGGAACATCGATAACCACGTTTAACGAACTTCTCTCCTTTAATTACATTCGCTTTTCGAAGTGCCTGTCCAGCGGGGAGATCTTTTTCAAGCGGTACATAGCGAAGCGCTGCGCGACAGCTCTGCACGCGCACGGAAGCGAGCGGCAGCGCGGCGGAGAGTAGGGAAAAAGCGCGGCGCTTACCCCCCAGTTTCTACCTTTTTGCGAGGCGCAGCGAGCGCAGCGCGAAAGCGCTGCACGTGCACGGAAACGAGCGGAAGCGCGGAGGAGAGAAGAGAAAACGCGGAACGTATATTCCCAGTTTCTATTTTTCCGCCAGAGATGGCGCTGCCTGTCAAGAGTCGCAGCGTCACTGACCGATGCTTTGGGAGCCTATAGGCAGAGTAAATTTTCGTCCGAACTTGGAGTTGTTCGGCCAGGTTCTTTGTGGGCGAAGCAAGGCCGGGCCCGCGCTTCGCGATGGAGATCGCCGCCGTCTTCGTGACGTTGACCCGGAGGAGGAAGACGCCTTCGCCGCTGGACGTTTTAGAACAAACTTCATGTACAGGACCATGTACAACAAAATGGCAGAAAGTAAAAAGGAAAATTGACCCTCAGTGGGGACGTAAGCAGCAGTGCCGGTGTCTAGCCGGCAAGCTTTCCGGTAGCAAAAGACGTCGTGGTCTCTTGGGACGCTCATTTTATCCCCTGTTTCCCCCCTCCCCCCATCACTCCGCATTGCCTGCGGTCATCGGCAGAGGCCAGGATCGGGAAGGTAGCAGAAGGAGCCGAAGGGTTGGGCAGGTAATCCAAAACAAGGAGCAGAGGGGTGAGTCACGTCCGACGCACCTGCATAGCTTGGGGACGCACCCTCTATCCCCTGTCGTGTAGCCCGCTCCAGCTCAGGAACGTGGGCGTTGGCAGGAGAAGGGGGGGGGGGTCCCACAGAGCGCGACCTTACACCTCCCTTCCTAGATTCGTTCATCATGAAACAGATGCAACAAATGAAGTAAAAAAAAATCACAGTATATCCACGGAGTGAATGATGATGAGTGGGCGAAGCTCCGGAGGTTCATCGGTAAACCGTGAATCTTCCGTGAAATTCGCCCAGTACATCATCAAAGACGTGACAAACACTGTGTGTATATATACAAGAAATTTATATTTTATTCGTGAGCCGTGATTTTCCGTTTTGTTTTCGTTTCTTCGTTGGTCGTGGTTACCGTTTACATAAGCCGTGGCTTCCGTTCCCCCCTTCATTATAACGGCATTATGGTCGGTGAAATGGAGGGAGCGCGGTTCCTGGATGGGTCGTATGGAAAGTTTGCAAAGACGAGATCGATGCAGGTTCCTTGGATGGTGGTTGGTTGCATGTGGTCAAACGATATGCATGTGAGACCATAACGCGATGCCATGTGTTGTATGGCATCGCGATCGTCATCGTCATCAGCGTCATCGTTATGACGCATAGTTGGTACATTCCATGTACCCACTATACGGCACAGTGCTGTGCCGTGATGGCAGCGTCATCGTCATCGTACAGGGGTGGCTACTACGACGACGACAACGACGCAGGACGACGCCGGACTAGCCTACGCCCTAAGGAGCTTCGCCCCTAAAAGGTTCGCGCGACAGGCAACGTAACATGAGGAAGGTAAGCATGTCACCCGCACACGCTCAAATTGCCAAGAGGCAGCACACACGTCGCACAATTCACTTTGGAATCATGAGATGGCAGTCACACCGGTAGGCAAAAGTTCACTTCGCAACACACCATCAGCAAGGACGGGGAAGGGGACCCCCCCCCCCCCCCCCTGTCACTAGACCGTAGGAGTCCAATGGTGCCCGGGCTGGCCCCTCACCCCACCAATGATTGAGTAATTGGGGCGTGCTGCATGTGAGGTACGAGAGCGGGTAGTGGTCGGAGATGACGGTTACCTTAGCTCCAAAACCCCATAGTTCAAATTTCTTTGAAGCCCAAATTACTGCAAATGCCTCGCGTTCAATGGTAGCCCACCACGTCCGCGTGGGTGTAAACCGATGACTACCGAAGGCGATCGGCATCTCAAAGCCATCATTTTGAATTAGCGCCAAGCACGCACCTGCAGCTACAGTGGATGCGTCAGCAGAGAGCCCGTATGGTGATTCGAGGTTTGGCGTGGCGAGGGCCTCGTACAAGGCCTGTTCTAGAGACCTGAATGTCTCGTCGGCTTTTTCATACCAAGGAATTTTTGAGGGCACTGTTGCTAGTGAGCTGTGTCAGCAGCCGAGCTACCTTAGCGAAATTAGGCACGTAACCTCGGTAGTACTCGTAGTGGCCTAACGCGATCCGCAACTCATCCTTTGTGGCAGGGGATTCCAATCCATTAATGACTTCGAGGTTTCCGGGATCTGGGCCATGCTTACGAGATCCAAGTACGCGTTCAAGGTACCGGATTGAAGTCATCGCTGCCTTATACCTCTCCAAGTTTGCGTTGAGGTTCCCTGCCCCAGGCGCTGAAAATATTTGGTGCCGGGGTTCGAGACTGACCTGTTGGAATGGCCGCGTTAGTGGGATTATCGGTGCCTGGTCGATTCGAGGCGTGTCCGACATGACCTGGCAGCTACTGCAACCATCGCAGTGGTCGCGGATGTCCCGCTTCATGCAGGGCCAGTAATGCCTGGTTCACGGTGGCGGCAAGCCTGCCGTAACGGCGCGGCGCCCTAGACCGTCGGCCGCCGCCGCCCGCGAGAGAGCTGTTCAAAGTGCACGGCAAGCTCCGCCGGCGAGGCATTCGAAAAACATGGCTGCACTTCCAAATCCAGTTGTTGATCACCTCGAATCTATCAAGCGGCCGCCGTGCGCTCAGTAGCTTGTAAGCTCCGAACTGAAGCTTCCATTCGCTTTAGACTCATGTCCTTAAGCTTCGACAACACAGTATTCGGATCGATTCAGCACCGTTTTTTAGAGCCATACTCAAATAGTCGATGTTGTAGGCTTAGCGAGTAACGATGGGCGCTACCCGAACCTCGGAGGGCATAAATTACGCGTTTGTTAGTTGTTTCTAATCCTGGATAGCTGGCACCACTGGTCCAGGCGCCAGCTCAGGGACACGTTATTTGGTGTAACGCTGCGCGTTTTATTGCGATAGCACTTATATGGACAGTCTCGACGGGTTTTTGCGGTCGCCGTTGCCGTCGCCGTCATGTCGCGTATGAAGTCCAAATTGATAAGAACCCCCTGCGCATCGTACGTTCTACCAGCGGGTAATAGCGGGCGAGCGGGAGCGGTGAACGCGGCTGAAGCGGCGATCAAACGAGCCGGCATCTCCGTCGCTCCGAGGCGCATGCGATAAGATCCCCCCCCAACTGTTCAACCGGCCCCGCCCGTCGTTCGCGAGCGTAAAAAGACGCGAGGGGGGGGGGTGGGGGGGTTCCTCGAGCGACCTTCGATTTTACGACCGCGGTCGTCGCGGGCGCGCGCGTTATCTCCCCATCTCGGCAGCCGACAGCGGGTGGCCGGTGTGCCCTTCTACGTGCTGCGCTCTCAACGCGAAGAGAATTCTCTTAAACAAACTTTGTTTGCTAGAGTTGCGTGAGATCGGATCCAAAAGACTTAGCTGCCAGCCTCACTTCGTATAACATTACAATTTGTTGCTATCGCATTCATTGCTTCAGCCTTGCGGTGAAACTGTGACTTTTTTCAATACTAGACAGACTAAAGCGCTATATTAACTGCTGGAACGATGCCGGGCAACAAGGCGGAGGACAGCGGCACTTTTCAGCGTGAAAACTGCGTAGCAAGAAGCAAGCAGCTCGAAGCGTCCCGCAGCAGACGCGGACAACGAGAAAGCCGAAAGCAAACGACGCGGCTGACCGATGTAGATCCTCCGTCGCTGATTGGCCACGTCGCTCTCAGTCAAACGGAAAACGGCACGAAAATGGGTCTGGGACCTATTCTTCGAACGGCAAAGAACGGCAGACGTGCGCGAACGAAACCAGCCCGCGCACGGCGGCCTGAGAACGGCAAACGGCAAATGGCGAGCCGCCGTGCCGCCACCGTGAACCAGGCATAAAAGGAGTACTTAATCCGCGCCTTCGTTTTACGAAAGTATAAGTGACCGCCCCAACCTGACTCATGAGCGAGTGTCATAACAGCCCCGCGGCGCGTCCGCGGAAGTACCAGGTGCAGTACGCTGTGGCCACGAACGTTATCCCTGTGATACAGTAAGCCATTCCACGACGCATATGTCAGCTTTACCTGTTCTCGCACTTCGCCAGACATTACTCAGTGCTTCATCGCCGTGTTGCTCGTCGCGCAATTTTCGGGCGGCGCTGCCGAGCTCCGAGTGGGTGTTCTTCTCGGTCTCAGCTGCGGCTACCGTATCCCGCACTGACTCGTCGTCTGTCGAAAGCTCGACCTAACCGCTACGGGGCGGCAAAAGTTCGCGTGTTCGTCGGCGTTTGGACGTGATCGTGTCTCTACCGCGGCCGCGTGTACCTCCCTGTTCTCCGCGAGTGAGGCGCGCAGCTGTTTCCAGGTGGCGGCGGATAATAAGCAGTCTGTGTGCGCCAATCTGTTCGTGAGCGCGCAAATTACCGGCATAACGGTGCCGATGTCCTGGATTGGGGAACCCGACCCCAGCTGTATCGCGAGAGGGACGACGGCGAGTTTTGCTTCCACCTTCTCACCGAAGGCAGATATCAAATCGACGGTACCGCGTGGTTTAGCAGGTGCGCTGGTATACTGCTTTCTCGCAAAACTGTGATCTCTGCACCTGTGTCGACAATCGCGTTTAGCCGTCTCTCCTTGCTGGACCGGCTGGAGTGTTGAGAGCTCCGGTTCGCCGCCACTGATTGAGACGCGCGCCGTAACTTTCTCGGTACGCTTATCGCCCTTGGAGTTATCTGTGCCCTCGCTATCGTACGGACAGCTGTCTCCATGATGCCGCCAGCTACCGCAGCTGGGGCGCCCTTGCGAGCGCGACTGGTTCTTGCCTCCTATGGAAGGCTTACCCTTCGTGTAGCTTCGTGCCTGTGTCTCAGTGCTTTGGGGGGGGACTTTTGTTTGCTCGGTTCCTCAACCATTTCGCCACTCGGCTCTCCTTTGTTCGCCGCTCCAGCTTTTCTGCTTGCACTACCTTCCCCGGTAGCCTCCTCGAACGTCTGGAGTAAACGCGCTAGCTCCCCGGCCTTCAGTCAGTCCTCGCCTTCGCGCAGTTTCACGTATTTGACCGCTTCTTCAGTCAATCTTGCCTTTATCTGGTCCGCGACCAAAAGTTCGACAAGTCGTCTGAAAGTGGAGGCGCCGCGGGCGTCTACATAGAAGTTTAAATAACTTTCTACTCTGGTCACGAAAGTTTTCCACGTTTCAGCGCGGCGCTTAGTCGCCGTGATAAACCGCCTGTGGTACTCGGCCGCTGACAGTTTTAGCTCATCTAGCACGACGCCTTTCAGAGTGTCGAAATCCCGATGTTGCTCGGGTGTGAGCCGTGTAGCAACGTACGGTACGCGCTCAGCGATTAGAGGGAAAATAATGCGGCCCCAGAATTCCCTTGGCACGCTGTACGCCTATAACGGGCTCTCTACCGACTCGAACCACACGGGCATTTCCCCGTCAGAGGGAAATTTCGGAAATGCTCCGGTTAGCATTTGCGCATAGTGCTTGAGCAGCTTCATATGGCCGCCCTGGGACGTCGTATCGCTCCCGACATCCTGCGTCCGCGGTGGGCTGTACCTTTGAAGTTGGGCGATATGCAATTTAATTTCTCAAGAGCACCACTTTTCTTCGGCGAGCTTGAGCCTCTACTCCATTTCCTTTTCAGAAATGGAGGGAGCGGGCGTGTCGTGGTTCTGGTCAGCCCCACCATCCCCGCTCTCATTCCCCATCATGCTAGCGCGGCACTTGTCGGGGCTTAGGTACCCGAATCTAGTGAGCATATGAGTGGGCCAGCCCAAACAACACAGAGCTCATCAGGAATGTGACAGGAAGGGCTCACCTGTGCACTTTGCTGGGGCCGCTCTTCGCGACTATGCCGGACTTGCTCCGCCGGTGCTCTCGACGCTGGCGTTTGTCGTCCTGGCTGGATAGCTAGTGGGCGTCGCGTCGCTGCTTGATGCTCGGTTGTCCCCCGGAAAGCCTCTCGCGGCGGTCCTGGCGGGGACGGCTGCTGGTCGCTCACTCGATGTCTGCCGGTTCCTCCCGGAGGTGAGGTTAGGCTTCGGCTGCTGCTACTCCAGAGCTCGCAGCTCCTCTGTTGTCGTCCTTGAGTCGCCTTGTTCCAAGGCCTCGTCCAGCGGTCGTTCAGGGTGTGGCGATCCTGTGCGACTGCGCCAGTAAATTTTCGTCCGAACTTGGAGTTGTTCGGCCAGGTTCTTTGTGGGCGCAGCAAGGACGGGCCCACTCTTCACGATGGAGATCGCCGCCGTCTTCGTGACGTTGACCCGGAGGAGGAAGACGCCTTCGCCACTGGACGTTTTAGAACAAATTTTATGTACAGGCTATGTACTACAAAATGGCAGAAAGTAAAAAGGAAAATTGACCCTCAGTGGGGCCGTAAGCAGCAGTGCCGGTGTCTAGCCGGCAAGCTTTCCGGTAGCAAAAGACGTCGTGGTCTCTTGGGACGCTCATTTTATCCCCTGTTTCCCCCCTCCCCCTGCGGTCATCGGCACAGGCCAGGATCGGGAAGGTAGCAGAAGGAGCCGAAGGGTTGGGCAGGTAATCCAAAACAAGGAGCAGATGGGTGAGTCACGTCCGACGCACCTGCATATCTTGGGGACGCACCCTCTATCTCCTGTCGTGTACCCGCTCCAGCTCAGGAATGTGGACGTTGGCAGGAGGGGGGGGGGGTCCCGCAGAGCGCGACCTTACAGGCAGTATCGTACGTAATCGTAGGAGAATATTTTTTTGAAGCTATGTGGCGTACAAGTTAACGCCTCGTCATAAAGGGGAGGCTTAGCATCGATTTATGCATGTGATTTATCAACCAGACTTTTGCCAAGCGAGTATTCCACGTGAATTTCCTCTTTCTGTTTAAGCGCTGCCACTCAAACCACTGTGTCCAGTAGGGTGGGTGCGCTGCCTTGTTGGCAGAGGGCCATTGCTTCTTCGTAGCGCGCTAAAGGACTCGGGAAAAAAAAAAAAACACTCGGCGCTGCATGTCGCACTTTACAACGACGCTTGAGAAATGACAGTGTGTGCAGTAGTGATAACGTGAGGAGAAGTTTTTTATTATATGTTTTGACATGGGGATATTTCAACACGGATACTTAACGTTAACAAGGCATGAAACGACGCAAAAGAAAGGCCATTTTTCCAAAGAAAAGCCGTTAGGTTCGCAGTTGCTGGTCTAGAAGGAACTCGCCCAGGCCCGTGTCCATATTCTGCAGCTGCGTGATGAGCCGTTGCAGCTGGTCGATGGATCGCACTTGCTCGGCGAGAAACTCCTGCTCCAAGAAATCCGCCATCTGCAAAGCGTGTTCACGATTAGCCAAGTGCGCCTTGAACCACGAAAAAAAGTCGCCTGCTTTCATAGCGAAACTATACGCATTGTTGTGGCGTTGCGAACGCCGTGCACTTCAAGGGCGCGCATATAAATATCATCGTGATGAGAGAGCAACACAACGCATGCATACCATTTCGTAGATTAATTACAGCGCAACAGCATACACGGGACAACGAGACTAACGAAGACGAGCGCTGACTTCCAACTGAACTTTATTGTGAAGAACAAGCAATTTACGAAAACGACAGTGTGCGATAACCCAAAGCATGTGATTAGAAACGCCCCCCTCCAAAAACACGAAGCTAACATGAGCAGGCACTCTAAACCAACGGACAGCCCGCTCACGAACAAGAGCGCATGTGCGGGCGCAAGAATGAAAGTTCTTTGTCAGTTGAAGCTATTGAAGGCTTACTGACAGAACTAACTTCAGCGATTGCTGCAGCTTCTATAGACCAGATTATTTTTACTCTCGCACCCACGTTTGGAGCAAGCATACATAATCTTGACCCCAGTTGTCATCTGTCGGCGAGGCCAGCGTAGGGGCTGCGGAATGGTTACGTCACAGCTGATGGCGAGCGAACACTGGCGGCCATCATGCAATAAGAACAGGCTGAATGCTAACGTAGTCGTTCGTTCCACGTAATCAGCAGCCCCCCCAGCAAAGATGGCTGCCTCCGGCAAGCAATGAAAATTCTGGTCTATAATTAGTCTAGTGTTCTCGTTTGCATGCTTTGCAAGTACACTCGTCCTCTCGAAGAACGGACTACAGCCACATTGTGCGCAATGCATACCTAGAAATCCTTCTTTCCCTTTCCGCACCTTGTTGCTATGCTCCTGCAGACGGATGTTTAGACATCGACCTCTCTGCCCCACGTAGAACAGAGCACAAGAAAGGGGTATTTTATACACCATCCCTTTTGAACAAACAACGTACTTCTTGGTATGGTTAATGCTACACGTACTACGTGCCTTGGCCACGGGGTTAGTCTTAACTCAAAGCTGCGAAAGTTTATTAGGAGCCGTAAAAACTACGCCTTCACCCACTCCGTGTCCTATTTTTTTTTAAGTTTGTGGGAAACGCCATGAATATAACGGATAGTAGTTACTTTTCTGTGATCACGTGTTGCAGGCTGGACGCTCTGGGGTCCATCGCCTGTCCTACTGCGCAGCTTTTGAGACTGAAATCAGAAGGTTGCCAGGATACCCGGCCCCCCGTTAACCGAGCGATTTGTGAACGGAAACTTGAATCAATTGAGTGGTGACAGGATTTCATCAAAGCATTATGCAAGCAGGCATGGGCAATTGCAATCTTTTGATTAGTTTTGAATGCGTTGACGCGTATGATAACAGAGGTTTGTTTGCACGTGGCTCATACAACCAGCATGCGTGATTCTGCAGAAATGACAACTTCAAATCCAGGAATCCACCGGTAGTTCATGCGTGACAATAAGAGGGCTGAGGCATTCTTGAAACAGAGCCCGCGTCTGATGGACGGAGGCTGCAAATAGGTTTGCCGATTGCGTGCGCTGATAAGTTTTCGTGCCTTTGTGCGCCTCTTCAATTGTTAGTCGGCGTCTTGTTCCTTGTGTCCCGTGTTTGGACGCCCTGTATTTTAGAATGAATGCTTACCAACTAGCTTATTCTAAGCTTGGCCCCCCCTAATGCAGACCGCCTCTCCTTTGTAGACTGGACAATCAACTGGTGCATACCTGCGCATCGTGTTCCTCGGCAAGCCGGTGCAGCTCGTACAGTCGATTGGTGACCCGGTGCTCGAGGGCGAGGGCCGCCTGCAGCGCGTCCAGCACGCTCATCCAGCTGGCCGTGGGCGGCATCTGCGAGGCATGGCTCAGAGGTGGCCGCAAAGGAGGAAGCAGCCCGTACTCACGTCCACATGCACGGCGGACATGGTGCCACCGCGAAGGTTGACATAGTCGATGAGCTTTTGCGCGTGCTCGCGCTCCTCGCTGGACTGGTCGCGGAAGAAGCGGGCGAACCCTCCCCGAGCCACCTTGTTGTTGGCCAGGTGTGCGGCCTGCGAACCAGAGATCGTGCCAGATCAAAGCTGCTTTCCAACATGCTTGCACTAGCCAATTCACGCCCGCAAGCTTTCTGCATGCGCATGACTGCGACACAGCGCGAGAAACGAGGACTCAATCAATCAACCTTTATTTGTTGTTGAGAAATATGGGGGTAACGGAAAAAAAGCCGCACTACTGCGGCTTCACAGAGCTGCGGCCCCCTAAAAAGTCTAGCAGCAACAGTATACAAGAAATGATTATGCTGGAAATAAAACGTATTTGAACTGAAAGCACTTTGATAGGAAGAGGCAAATATAGCGGAAACCAGGAAAGATATGAAAGGATCTGGTCGTTATGCATCATTATACACATTGATGGGACTAATGAGAAAAAAAGAAAGAAGAGAAACCGCTAGGCCTGCGCGGAACACAGTCACAGCGAAAGCTAGATGCCTTTCTATAGAGCCCGTTGTAGAATCTCTTAAAGCAACTAGTACAAGTACACATGCAAGGTACCCACCACGCCATAAATCATCGAAACTTTCATGAAGCCGGCAAGCATCTACTATGCCATTATTCGTCATTCTGTACCGATACACATCTGTGAAGCATTATGTGCACTTTGTGCTGTGGCTGAGGACGAGAAGAATTATGGCTGAGCCTTTTGCGATAGTGTTGTAAGGAATCAACGACCTACTCGTTGCGCAATTCGCATTGCGTGACACCTTATTGTTATATAATTGTACTACGACGCAATATATAGTTAACACGATTGCTTGCCCCACATGACGCTTGTATGGGGGGGATCTTGCGATGGAGTTTCAAGTACCAGCGTGGCTCTGTGGCAGAATACTCGATGGCCACGCAGAGGGCCCGGGTTCAAATCCCGTCCATTTCTTGAAAGGTTTTTCCAACTCACTTTTTTTCTTATTTCGCGCGAGAGCGGTTACGGACACCGGTAGCGGGCAACTACGGCGCCAAAATCGGCTCTTGTTGTGATTTCATAGCAGCTTTCGCTATAATATATGTAAGGGCCCAAACACCATCACTTTCACCAGAGCCATGGCTGAGAACACAAAGTGCCTGCTTACCAATGGCTAGGTAAGTGGTGGGTGCAAGGAAAGAATAACACGCACCACCGGTGGTATCTGTCGCCCAGGTTGTCGCCATCGCATGATCTTGAAAAGCGAGCTTAAAAGCTTTGTTGATGATGATAGTCAGTAAGAGTGGCCGACGTGCCTAGAAATTTTGTTGCTGCCCAGTTTCATCTTAATATCGTCTATGAAATCCCCACTTTCTTCCCTCATCCCCTCTGCTGTCTTGCTATTTCTAAAAAGTCCCGCCTGCAATTTCACTATATACAAATGTCATAATTTCCGTCACCAGCAATACAACTCGACA
Source organism: Rhipicephalus appendiculatus (assembly GCA_030522465.1). Taxonomy (NCBI): domain Eukaryota; kingdom Metazoa; phylum Arthropoda; class Arachnida; order Ixodida; family Ixodidae; genus Rhipicephalus; species Rhipicephalus appendiculatus. The sequence continues at coordinate 809,635 of JALIZH010033003.1, read as the reverse complement.
GTGCTTATATTGGTCACGGATGTAAACGCGACAATTTAGGGCTAAGGAATGCACGTAATTTCGTTTCCACCACCTGCAGTTTGCATCATATTCGCGTAATTTTGGCTGGAACATGTAAATCAGAACCAGCATTACCTTTAGCGGCCGTATTCGTAGCGCCATGGGGCGGTTATTTCGAGCATTAATGTTAACACTGAAGCGCAAAAAGTACACAGCGGACAAGAGAACGACGAGGACAAGCGCTAACTTCCAACTAGCATTTTTTAAAGCAACACACAAATATATATACCTGTCACATGATATCACAACCATATCAGTCGAAGTGCAAGGGTGAGAAAACAACCAAACAGCAGTGAAACTACGCAGGAACAACACGTGCCAGTGCAATTAATTAATCTAGTTCTTTTTCTGTTAGTGCGATGGATGGCTTGCTGACGCAGCTTCCATTTGCTATCGCCGCCGCCTAAATGATGAGCCTATCACTGGGGGGGAGTAGCCAGCACTGTTGTCTCGTCACGGTACGCATTTACATTCCGCGCAATGAGTCGCCAGGAAAGCATCACAGCCTTTTTTTTACTTTTTTGATTGTGCTCAAGCAATCGCACATTCGGGCATCTGCCTGTCTGTCCGACGTACCTTTGACCGCAGGACAAAGGTACGTTGTATACCACGCCCCTCACACATTCAACAAATTCATTTCGGTGCTTTAATTTTACATTTAGCAGAGCGATGAATTGGGCTAGTTGGTGGTCGTTCATGGTTTCTTTGTTGCGCTGCAGATGACGAGACGAGGACGCTAGGACGATACAGGGACACAAGACAGGTGGTGCGCAAGCTTACAACTGGTTTATTCACATCTTGCGAAGTGTCAAATATAGGTTAACAATCAGATAGGATGGATGGGGAGTGGCGAAAAGGGTTAAAAGAAGTTGAGATAAGTCACGCATATGACGTATGCCATCTTGAGCACAGACAAATTTTCCGCAGGTCAGCGTACGTCACTTTCTAGAAATGTAATTTCCGCTGGTGTTAAATGTAACGAGGGTGAGCTGACGCATTCCTCTTTTGCAGCTAAGATGAAAAGGGCTTCTTTTATCTCCCTAGCGTCTTTGTCACCACCACGTGCTAGCAACGTGGTGTCGCGGAACTTCGGCGTGCAGGAACATCGTTTGCAATGCGCCGCGAGATGACCAGCTCCTTGTAATTGCTGGCAAGCGTATCTGTGTTCCAGGAGCCGTTCATTGATACAGCGTCCTGTCTGACCCATATATCTTTTACCGCAGGTTAATGGGATACTATATACAGCCTTATTGGCACATTGCACGAAAGGTTCTCGGTGGTTTATTGAGCACTGTTTCTTTGATCGGCTCTCGAGAGTCGCACCACCTGTCCTGTGTTCCTGTATCGTCCTCGTCTCGTCATCTGCAGCGCAACAAAGAAACCATTAATTTTACAATTGTTTGAGGGCCTTCCCGCCGGACTGGTTCTGACGCATAACTGCGACAACTTATTGGGCGCAGAGAACACCACTGAAAGTACTGCTTTTTGACCAATCTTTTTTAGATTGTGTGATATGCCATGCAGGTAAGGAATCACAGCCACCTTCTTACGCACGCCTGCCCGAGAATCAGTGCCCGTGTCACTGATTTTTGAGTCCTTGCGAGAATCCTGAGCATGGATCCCTGAGGTTCTTGAACCTGAGGCTTTCCTTTCCGAGTAGTGATTTATGCTGGAGTTGTGAACCTCGTGCAAAAAAACCTTTGCTGCCTTTCGCCTCTGCAAGCTGGTCAAGCGCGGTATTGCTCGTGCCTGTTTGCACAACGCATTGACAAAGTCTTGCTACCATTCGGTGCAAGAAAGTTTCAGTGGGCGGATTGCTCGTTTGAAGGCAGCTGGATATCCTAGGTACCTGCTCTTATCCGTATCGGAAAAACTGCGCGAGGACTCAAATATCAGTGACACGGGCACTGATTCTCGGGCAACCGTGCGGTGGCTGTGATTCCTCACCTGCATGGCATATCACACAATCTAAAAGCCGGCAGATCCCACGCACTGTGGGAATCGATGTAATGCTAAGCAGCCAGCTGCTTTACATAATTTGCATGTCATGTTTGACATGTTAGGACCTGTCATTTATGTTCGTCATACAGTCACGTCGGCGCAATACCAATTTTGGTGCATATCAAGCTAGCGAACTGGACGCAAGCGCACCATGAGCGTGGCATGTAAATGGGGTTGTAGATGACACGCATGCCAAGATTTTCATGTTACCACCTGCCACTTATGTTCGTTATAAAGTCATGTCACTCAATACCAAGTTTGGTGCATATCAAGCTAACGAAACAGCCGCGAGCGCGCCATGAGCGTGGCATGCAAGTCATGTCGCACATGAAAAGTCATTATTTGCATATTGCCACCTGTCATTTATGTTCGTCATACAGTCACGTCACTCCATCCCAAATTTGGTGTATATGAAGCTAACGAAACGGCCGCGAACGCACCATGAGCGTGGCATGTAAATCATACTTTTCACGACAAGTCAGTCATGATTTTCATGATATGACCAGCCATTTACGCTCGTCATAGAGTCATGTTATGCCATACCAAATTTGGTATAAATCCCATTAACGACACGGCCGGGAGAGCACAAAGTCGTAGGCGGCTAGATAGATAGATAGCTAGATAGATACGCTCAAAGTCGCCGAAGTTCGCTAAGAAATGCTTCGCATTCAAAAAAGATTGGACAAAAAGCAGGAGTTTCAGTGGTGTTCTCTGCGCCCAATAAGTTGTCGCAGTTATGCGCCAGAACGAGTCCGGCGGGAAGGCCCTCAAACAAGTGTAAAATTAAGCACCGAAATGATTTTGTTGAATGTGTGAGGGGCGTGGTATACAACGTACCTTTGTCCTGCGGTCAAAGGTACGTCGGACAGACAGGCAGATGCCCGAATGTGCGATTGCTTGAGCACAATCAAAAAGTAAAAAAAGGCTGTGATGCTTTCCTGGCGACTCATTGCGCGGAATGTAAATGCGTGTCGTTATGTGACGAGACAACAGTGCTGGCTACTCCCCCCCAGTGATAGGCTCATCATTTAGGCGGCGGCGATAGCAAATGGAAGCTGCGTCAGCAAGCCATCCATCGCACTAACAGAAAAAGAACTAGATTAATTAATTGCACTGGCACGTGTTGTTCCTGCGTAGTTTCACTGCTGTTTGGTTGTTTTCTCACCCTTGCACTTCGACTGATATGGTTGTGATATCATGTGACAAGGTATATATATTTGCGTGTTGCTTTAAAAAATGATAGTTGGAAGTTAATAATAATATCTGGGGTCTAACGTCCGAAAGCCACGATATGATTATGAGAGACGCCGTAGTGGAGGGCTCCGGAATTTTCGACCACCTGGGGTTCTTTAACGTGCACCTAAATCTAAGTACACGGGCCTCAGCATTTTCACCTCCATCGAAAATGCAGCCGCCGCGGCCGGGATTCGATCCCGCGACCTTCGGGTCAGCAGTCGAGCGCCATAACCACTATACCACCGTGGCGGGGCGATAGTTGGAAGTTAGCGCTTGTCCTCGTCGTTCTCTTGTCCGCTGTGCACTTTTTGCGCTTCAGTTTTAAAGAGACCGACAACTGATTTTTCTCGACCCATTTTTTGACGGCGCGACCGAAAGCTCACCCTTTGTAGTGTTTGTAACTGCAGTAGTTAATCCCAAAAGCACGTTGTTATTTTACAAGCAGTATTTTTCGATCTGATAGGCTCTAAACACCGATGTACCTTTCCTCCAGCAACGCTGAGAATTGATAGCGATGCCGCCAGCGCTACTCGCGATTTGTGAAAGCTGTCTTCGTTCTGCTTTCGCAGGAATTCCTGTATTTATGCTTAACCACCTTTATTGTGAGCTTTTCAACTATTTTTGAAAATAACAAGCAGTTACAATGAGATATGATATGGCATTATACACCTTCCCTGTATTTGTAGCGCGTTGTGTGCGCCTGCCCCAAGGTTGCCCGCGCCTGTGTCATGGGTGGCTTGTCCCGGCGTCGTTGCTCTCTTGACACACGGGCCAAACCAAGTCACTGAAAACGTCACAGCGCACATGAACGACCGTGCCGAGTAACAGTGCACTTCCTTTCTGAGATGAAGTGTACAGTCTGTTTCATACTTAGGGGAAATCTCGGAGCGCATGGCATCGCGTTGCGGCCAGCACTGCAGTCGCGCGATGGCAGAAGCTCGCGCATGCGCAGACGTTTAAAGGGCGCGGTGTCGAACCGTATCGTCTGCTACGGCTGCGCTAACTGGCCACATTGTCGGACAGCCTGCTGATTTCATTGTTACTGCGGGAACTGGGCCGATATTTTGTACTAAACGTTGTGCAACGCCAACCTCTCAGCCTTCATTGGTGATAATGGGGTTCTAGAAACAGTATTTGACAGCATACTTCGCTCTTTCGAAACGCCGTGGTATTGAGTGCGTTCACGTATATTTCTACTCTGGGTGTGCACCAGGGTACGCTGCGACGAGGAAGATAATAGTGAGCACGCAAACTGCGTGATATTTATTTCACGCAAAAAGAAAAAGCTTGGAACATATCCCCCCGAAGGGAACCCTGATGGGATGCGAAGCAGCAGCGGTGCGCACGGCGTTGACCCGGTTGAAACGGGCGTCGGCGCGGGTGCTGGAAGAACGGTTTGAAGCGAAACTCGGTGTAGCGTTTACTCGAGTAAACGTTTGTTTGAAACGCAAAGACACGGGAGGCGGGTCAGAGGTGTTGCGAGCGGGCGGAGCAGCCGGCAGCTGCGGGCGCTGCCGAGCATGCTGCGGGTGAGGGAGAGAGTGACGTGAGCGCGCACCTGCGAGGGAAGCGTGTGAGGGGAGCGTGACGTCAACGCGCAGCTGTGGCGTGACCTACTTGGCAACGCTCCAACACCTACGGCGAGGGGAACGCGTTGCGGCGCATTCGTACGGACGCACGTAACGTACGGCGTTACACACGTGAGTCAAAGAGCTGCTTCGCATCTAAAAAAAAACGACGCACTCTACAGTGACTGCCGTGCAGCTATGCGATAACAACCTGAACGTGCTTGTTGTCTCGACATTTCATTACACCACACAGGACTCGCTCGCCGAAATGCACGCGTGAAGCTTCTTTATACCTCGTCATATACCCAGCGGCAGCGATGAAGGCGCTCATTTTGGACGGCAGTGAGGCGTGCAGTGACTCGATGAGCGATATCGGCCCAATTCCCGCAGTAACGATGAAATCCACCCACTGCTTGACAACGCGGCCAGCGCGCACCGCCGTAGCAGACGACGCGGTTCAACACTACGCTCCTCAAGCGTCTGCGCAAGCGCGAGCAGCTGCCGGCGCTCGACTGCAGCGCTGGTCGCATCGCGATGCCACGCGCTCCGAGATTTCCCCCAAGTGTGAAACAGACTGTACGTAGGAAAACTACGTGGCTCCAAAACCTTAGCGACCTACAAACTGCGGGCGTAGTTGCATGAGCACCCTGAAAAGTTGCTCAAGACGCGTTGACGAGCATGGCATCAATACGTCACGCGAAGGCAGCGCCACTTTAATGCATACTACTAACGCAGACCTATATGTATATTTTTATGGAGTAATATCTTTCAATATAAAGGAAGCAACAATATATCAGTACTAACGAAAATATCGTCGACCGCGTACAGCAATCAACGGTCACGTGGCCAGGGGCATCGGATCGTTCATGTTTTTGCCGCCAGAGGCACCACAGGTTATTTTTCGCGACTTTCCAGGACGAAATAAAAATATAAATCCACCTTTCACGAAAAAAAACAAGGTTGGTTTGAGTCGATAACAATCTTTCCATCAGTGGAGTCATCTCATTTCATGTTCTGGGCAGTTGTCGGTGCCTTTAAGTGGAATAGCAATGAGCCAGATCTCTTTAATTGTTAAGCTACGTTCCTCAGGTGATCGAATGCAGAGTGTGCATTCCTAATTGCAGATGTTCTTGCATGTTCGTCACACGTATAGACAGCCACAAATTTTGCTGACCACGCGACCGCGGGTCAAACTAGAGTGCCTCGATGCGCGCGCCCCCGCTGAGTGGTGCCAGCTTTTGAAAGGGCAGGTGCCGCCTCCTCGGCCTTGGCGGCAGCGTGGCCGCCATTTTGACTCCTCCGCCCGGTCACTTGTGCGCAGCGGGCGTGCTGTTGCTAGGTCGGTGCTCGTTTTCTTGCAGATATATGCGCTCGCTACCATCACCATGGCAGGGTTTTGCGTGCCGCAATGCACCAACCATTCTAGGAACGCTGCATCATTTTCCAAGCGATCCGAAAAGAAGGCTTCTTTGGACAGTAAAAATCAAACGCGACAAGTGGCATCCGATGAACGCATCATCCATTTGCAGCGTAAGTTTCCAGCCGGTATTTCGAATGGACCTGCAAGGAAAACTTGTGCCGGTCTGACCCTTGCGTAACAAATGGACACTGATGTCAGCTGTATGCTTAAAACATTTTGGTTCACGTGTGCTTGAATCCTACATTTTACTTCGTAAACATTGTCTAGTGCACTTGGGTGATCCTGTATCTTCCATGGATTTTCGCTGTCACTATTTTCTGTGATTTGAAATGCATCGTGAAATATATTATGCGTGTTTGTCTGCAGATTATATTCTTCTTGTTTTGTAATAGTAATAATTTACGTGACAAAACCAAGTTATTATTATGAGAGACAACGTAGTGGAGGGCTTTTGACCATCCGTTGTTTTTTAACATGCACCTAAATCTAAGTACGCGGGCCTCTGGCATTTCACCTCCATCGAAATGAGGCCGCTGCGGCCGGGACGTAGTACCGCGACCTTCTGATCAGCAGTCGAGCACCACAACCACATCACAACCCCGGCGGTTTGTTAATTTCTACATTGCATTGCATGACCTTTCCCAACTACAGCCAAACATTACATTGTTTAAATGTGGAAAATAAAAACCTCCGAAACAACTACTCCAAAGATAAGCTATCCTACATAGTTCCTACGCTGCTTAATAAATACGTGAAAGCTGGCATAGATTTCCTCCACTCTACACAGACCCAATTGCGCGAAATATATATGTTCAGTTTATGATCGTTCTTTGCAGTTACTATATTGTTATTAGTGTTTTTTTAAAATTTGGGCTTTCTTTGTTTTGTTGCATGTTATTTGAGTTTATACTGCTGACTGTTGCCACTGCTGTCGTGTTCAAAGGTGGCTGTGGGCCCTTGTCAAGCTGCCTCTTTCGGAGAGCAGCTTTTACCTACAGCTGTCCTTCATCAAATGTATTGATGAAAAATAAAAATTATTATTACATTTCCTTCCGTTTTTGAAGTACGCCTTCTGTGCTGGTCTCATGTCCATGTATGTGCACATGTGCAGTTATCCATCATTTAAATCTTTCTGTGTTTCAAGGTAACGTTTTCGTTGTCTTAAATCATTACGCAGCTTTTTTTTAAAATCATTGATGATCACTCTGAAGCGACCACTGGCAGTCCTCCGCGGGATGGAATCCCGGCGGAGGACTGCCATTGTAAGTTAAAGAACATCAGATGGTCATAATTTCCGGAGGACCCCCCCCCCCCCCCTCCCCCCTACCTTGCGGCGTACCTCGTAATCATTGTGCTTTTGGCACGTAGAACCCCAGATATTATTGTTAATGAAATAAAACAAAGAAACGTGGCAGTGGATCTACCGTAGAGAATGCCAAACATTATTAGAAACACTCAGTAACATGTGCATGCAATTGGGCATGCGAAAAATAAAAGATGCAGATACAGAAAAAGAAGCTGCTGACACGCAAAAAAGGAGAAGCGCACAGATGCTGCGCGTTTGCAACGTTTTTGCAAAACAATGTATTCATCGTTTCGATAAGGTCTCGAGGTGTATCTCGAGTGCCGATACAAATACAGCCACAGATGGTGAGCAAGAAATCTCAGCAATAATTATGATAAAGAAGCTGTCATGTCATCTTAGCAGGATACTTGCGCCACACTTTCCCTCGGCCCTTTATCCTGGGTACAATATGTACGGTGCCATTGATAACAAACGAGTAAATTGTTTGTAAACTTAGCAAAACAAGCCACCTTGAATGCGCTTAGGTAGCTTCGCAACACTGAAATGTGTGTTTTGAAATACATATACTGCTGCTACCGACACTTATATATATACTTTAAAGGATTTTGTATGCATTTCGAATGCAGTGTACGAGTAAATTAAGTAAGGCTTTAGACTTAAATAAAATTTCGGTTGGGCCTAGTTAGTACATAGCAGCGTATTAAGCAGGTGAAAACTTTAGCGTAAACAAGACGAACCACAACGGATAGAAGAGACGAGCACTGGCGCTTACTAACGACTGCTTTATTCTTCTCTCAACAACGCATATAAATGCCACAACCACGGAGCTTGCATGCGCATGCGTAACAAGACGTATTGCATACGTAAAACACATTTCTAACGAAGATGCGCACGCATAAATTCATATTCGGAAGGTTACAAAGATATAGACGTATCACTCATACAATCACCTCTCTTTTTCTTTATGTGGTATGCTTCTAAGGCGAGCCGCGCGTGTTCATTGTTGCTTCTGCCCATAATCATCGTCTCGCGAAATCGCAGAGCACAGCGGTAGTAGGAGTTAAGATGAGCAACCAGATGTGCTCCTTTGTCGACATTGTTGTTTACTTTTTGGGCATGTTCCCTAAGTCGCTCATTTATGCAGCGCACAGTTTTCCCGATGTAGGTCTTGCCTCAAGACGGAGGTATGGCATATACCACATATACCAAACAGGTGCACATACTACACAGGAGCTTGTGTTTTAAGGCGAAAGCCTTCAATGTCTCATGCTCACGTCCGTCCGGTTCCTCCGGCGTCCGTCCGGTGTCCCCGTCCGTCTGTCCGTCCGTCCATCCGAGCTCTGGCATGGAGCCAGGTGGCCGCCGGGATGCGCAAACGGACGCCGGTCGCGCCGCGGACTCTACAGCGCTCGCGCTTTGCTTGCGTAGCGTCGCTGTGCCCAGCGTTTGCAATCATTCTGACCGACGCCGTCTCAATGGACACAGGCGTTCACGGAATACACTTTCGAATTTACAAAGGGTCCGTCAATTTAAGCGCTGGAACGCGGATGGTGTTTGCACGGTGAGCAAGCGCGAGATAACGCATGCGAACGGAGGAAGATCAGTCTCACGTCTCGCTGCGATTCGCGGTAAAAAATTAAAAAAGAAAACACGCACACATTCGGTTTGTATGTTATCCCACTGAGAGTGTAAAAGAAAAAAAAGACATGGCATAGTCAGTGGAATGGCCGCACGCTTTCGCCGAACGCACTTTGAATGTACAAAGTGTCCTTCAATTTTTTTCAGTCAGCCCATTCGAAAGTTGTCTTCATGTATGGAATCAGCTCTGAAAAAGACGTGTGAGCATAAAATGCAGGAGAGCTTTGGTAATCAGGTACGCCGCCTTTCGGATGCAGGTTACCCTATGTCGCTACTAACTGCTGTTGCCAAAAGCCTGATCCAAAAAAGAAAAGCCAGTAAGAGGGTGACGTGTGAACGTGAACCGTTCAGGCCTGTCGCGATGCCTTATCTTCACACAACTCAAGAAAGTTGCTAGCAGGCACGATGTTGGTGTTTTCTGCGCCCAATAAGCTTTCTAAGCTGCGCTCCCGCACATGCGGTGGTAGCAATCATGGGTGTCAAATCAAGCACGGTGTGTGCTACATCCTTTGCAGCACCTGTGTGGTATATATGCCATACCTCTGTCTTGTGGCAAGACCTACATCGGGCAAACTGGGCGCTGCATAAATGAGCGACTTAGGGAACATCCGCAAAAAGTAAACAACAATGTCGACAAAGGAGCACATCTGGTTGCTCATCTTAACTCCTACTACCGCAGTGCTCCGCGATTTCGCGAGACGATGATTCTGGGCAGAAGCAACAATGAACACGCGCGGCTCGCCTTGGAAGCATACCACATAAAGAAAAAGAGAGATGATTGTATGAGTGATACGTCTATATGGAAGAGAGCAGAGTGGGTCAGGGAACAAACGGGGGTTAAGGATATCATAGTTGAAATCAAGAAGAAGAAATGGATATGGGCCGGGTACGTAGCACGTCGGCAGGATAACCTCTGGTCATTAAGGGTAACTGACTGGATTCCAAGAGATGGCAAACGCGTGAGAGGGAGACAGAAAATTAGGTGGGTAGATGAGATTAAGAAGTTTGCAGGTATAACGTGGCAGCAGAAAGCACAGGACTGGGTTGATTGGCGAAACATGGGAGAGGTCTTTGCCCTGCAGTGGGCGTAGACAGGCTGATGATGACGTCTATATGTCTGTACCCTTCCGAATATGAATTTATGCACGCGCATCTTCGTTAGAAATGCAGATATATCTCGTTAACATGCAGATATATCTCGTCGTAGAAATTTTCGCATATATCCATTTATTCAAACGGCCGCGAGCGCCCCGAGGCAATAGCGAGGCGAGCGAGCTGGACCATTTATGTGGCCAAGCCCGCCGAGAGCGCACGGCGGCGGGGGAAAACGAACGCGGTACCTTCCCCGTTCCAGTGGCTTTATGCCAAACTCATAAGGAAAACTGTCTCGCCACGCCACCTAGCGGTGCGCCATCTACCGTCGACCGCGGCTAGGGTACTAGGGTGAGGTGTGCTGAGCGCCGCGCGTTTCCCTTGCCAGAGAGGGTCCCTCTGCGCGCTGATGCCGCTAGGGGCGCTGCCTAGGATATTTTGGAGCCACCTAAAAGCACTAGGTAGGAAGTCTGTCACAATGCAACAACATATGGTAGATGAAGGAGGAAATCAATTGCAAGGGTATGAAGCGCTAGGTTACATCCGAAAGATAACAGCCGATTCGTTTAAAAAGGTCGCCTAGGGTATTCCCCCGATGAGTAAAAGTACGCAAAGGAGTGCAACCGACGAAGATGTAGTACTAAAGAATTTCGATTGGAAGAAGGCCGAAGGAAAAATTCCTAAGCGCACTACTCCGGGCTTAGATGGGGTTCCCGTCAGCCTCATTAACGAACTAGGACACAACACTAAAGAAGCACTGCTGAAAGCCGTAGAAAAGTGCCTACAGGAGAGAGAAATACCAGACAGTTGGCGAAAAAGTAGAATGAACTTAATCTATAAAGGCAGGGGAGAAAAGGATAACATTCGCTCGTATAGACCGCTAACCATTACATCGGTGCTATACAGGTGGCCGATGCAGGCAAGTAAAATTAAAAATAGAAACGTGGGTAGAGCACAATGATATTTTGGGAGAACTTCAGAATGGATTCCGAATCGACAGGCGGTTAGACGATAATCTGTTTGTTCTTACCCAGTGTATAGAAATATCTAAAATAGAAAACAGGCCCTTATACGTAGCTTATCTAGACATCATCGGGGCGTATGACAACGTTAATCAGGAAATTTTGTGGGATATATTGAAGGAAGTGGGCATAGGTGACGACTGTATACATCTTTTGAGGGAGATATACCGAGAAAATACAGTTTGTATAGAATGGGAAGGAATAAGTAGCAAGGACAGCGTTGAAATTAGCAAGGGGCTGAGACGGGGATGTCCTTTGTCCCCGCTGTTATTCATGCTGTACATGGTGAGGATGGAAAAAGCGCTAGAAGGTAGCAACATTGGATTTAATTTGTCACACAAACAGCTCGGCACGATGGTTGAACAGAAGCTTCCAGGTCCATTTTATGCTGACGATATTGTCTTATTTCCGGACAGTCAAGATGATATACAGCGACTGGCAGATATATACGGAAGGGAAGGCGGGGCTCTAGGACTAGGATTTAGTGCAACAAAATGTGAATTGATGGTATTCAATGATCACGAAGACCATGCGGTCTTAATACAGGGCCAAGAAATACCGAGGGTAAGCAGTACAAGTACATCGGAGTATGGGTAAATGAGGGGGGATAGATATATGGAGGTACAAGAGAAAGCATCGGTAACAAAGGGAAAGAGGAATGCTGCAATCATGAAGCACAGAGCTTTATGGGGATACAAAAGGTACGAGGTGCTTCGCGGGCTGTGGAAGGGTGTGATGGTTCCGAGGCTTACATTTGGGAACTCAGTGGTGTGCATGAAGTCAGAGGTGGAATCAGGAATGGATGTATATCAAAGGACGGTGGGACGCCTCGCGTTGGGCGCTCACGGGAAGACGACAAATCAGGCTGTAAAGGGTGATATGGGATGGACAGGCTTTGAAATGAGGGAAGCTCAGAGCAAAATCAGATTCGAAGAGAGGCTGAGGAAAATGAAGGAGAGTAGATGGGCAGAGAAGGTTTTCAGGTATTTGTATAGAAAAAGCGTTGACACAGAGTGGAGGAAAAAAAAATGAACCAGGAGGCTCACCAGTAAATAGACGGCTAGCAGTGCGGGCGATATGGCAAAAAAGGAGCATTAAGCGGAAGGTCAGAGAGGCGGAGAGGACTTATTGGATGACAGCGATGGAAAAGAAGCCGGCTCTCAGTGACTACCGAAAGGGAAAAAACGAAATAAGGAGGGAAAGGTTTTATGATAATTCAAGGGGAAGCGCTTTACTGTTTGAAGCAAGGTCGGGCTGCCTTAGAACGCGTAGTTATAAAGCGAGATTCAGTAACAAAGAAGAACAATGTACATGCTGTGGGGGGAACTAAAGAAACGATGGAACATGTACTGATTGAATGTGCCGATATTCACCCAGGTATACGTGTGGGCACGAGTCTACATGAAGCCTTGGGTTTTAGGGACAATAATGGAAAGCTGAACACAACCGCGATAGAAATAAGTAAGAGACGGTTAGAGTATTGGTGGCAGAAAAGTAGAGATAAAGTACAAAAATAAATAACGGGGAAAAATAAGGTCATTCTGCCTTAAGAGGCAGAGAGATGGACCGTGAATTTATATTTTTTTGGTATAATAACATAGATTTAATCAATGTAGATAAGGCATTAGGCCAACATGAAACAAGGAAGTTTTTTTTTCCCAATTTTTTTTAGAGCCTGGTGGCAGACATGTCACCGCCCCGTTATAAAGGTGACGCTCATAGCATCCATCCAGGGGACGGACGTGTTTTTCGTGGGCTCCGGAATGACAGCGACAGATAAGTTTTTGTTTGCATGACTCGAGCTTGCTTTTATTAGTTATATGAGTACATAAGCCACTAGATTGAAGCTTAATTGGGGTTACAACTTTGTGTTGTTTCTTTTTTGACAGTCGCTTGGTCTTTTTTTTTTGTTCAGCCCCCCACGTGGCTGAAGGGCGCACAAGTGCTTTGAAGTGTAGCATACTTGCGGAGTTTTGTGGTACCTTTTGGCTTTGAGTGTATGTAATCCGCAGTGTGAACGATCTAGCCATGGTCAAAAAGACCGTAAAGTGTTCAGGGTGCGGAATGGGATGGAAAATAGAGGTTTGTGCGGATGAGAAGGCAGAACAAGCTGACGCCAAGTGTAAGCAATGTGAGTTAGAGGCGAAAATGGAAATAATGATGGCTGCCCAGAATGAGCTCATGGTAAGAATCGCCGAGCTGGAGAATGCGTTGGCGACAGAGCGGGGAAAAACGATGGCCATGGGACAAAGGCTTAAGTCAGCCGAGGAGGGGTTAGCGAAGGCAGCCATGGTGAACAAGGAAGCAAGCGACGGCGGTAACAGGGGGGGCATCAACCCCCCATAGTGAGAGACGCGAAGGGGGGAAACAGGTTTGGGGAAGACAGGAGCAGGGGTCACAGGACCCAGTTTCCGCGAGGTGGTTTTGGGGATGGGAGGGAGCAAAACAGCGGCGGTTGCGCGAGCTGGTGACCGAGGCAGTGACCAGGTGCGGGACAGTCCAGCAGAAAAGTCGCAGCACGTGATAATGGCCGGGGACTCGAATTTAGCTAGATGCGCAGAAGCAGTCAAGGAAAGGGTGAGAGGCGACAAACGAGTTTTAATAGGGACGTTTCCCGGGACATAGGCTGGGATCAGTGATGAGACAAGCTAGCGCAAAACTCGCAGCTAAAGCTAATGGACGTAACCTCGTGATGATTGCGGGAGGTCTAAACGACGTCTTGAATGAAGAATCAGCCGAACTAGCGACCACATAGGCGAAAGGGGTCGATGACATGCGCGCCATTTCCCCTCAGTTGCAGATAGTGGCATGCACAATACCGGAGGTACCGGTGCGTGACGGCAACCTCACAAGAGCGGTTGTCGACTCAAACAAAGAGATATGGCAGATGAGTCGAGAGAAAGGCATCGAGGTAGTGGAAATAAACAGAGAGGTGCACAGGTGGGGGGGTTTTCAAAGTGTCAGAATTCACTTCGATAAGAGGCTTGGTCATGAGGTGGGTTGGCGACTTGCAGGACGCGCAGTAGCTTTTCTGGGGGGGGCACGCGGGCCCTTCGGTGTCCAGGGTAGCTTGTAATGAGTACAATAGCCAGGGGGGACTCTTTGACAGGTAGTATAGCGAAAAACCAGAGAAAAGGTAAAAGAAGGGAGGAGGCGCGTGTTGCAATTAGTTACATTAACATGCAGGGTGGCAGAAAAAAGCCAAAAAGGTTAGAGTGAGGGACAGTTAAACAAAGAACAGATAGGTGTTTATGCAGTTACAGAAACACACCTTAGAGACTTGGAAGAGCCACCACATATTGACATTTATATTTGGGAAGGATGCAACAGGATCATATCAGAAAGGAGAGGTGCGGGTGTCGGAATGCTAATTCATAGCAGAGCAAAATGGGATAGAGTGAAGCAAACGTGTTCAGAGCACCTATGGGTTTCGGGCACAGTAGGTGGAAAGAAAGCGTGGCTAGGTGTAGCTTACTTGTGGACGGGGAATAACGGCAGAGAAAAGAATCTGGAGATAGTGAAATGCATAAGCGCCGATAATAAAGAATTGGGTCATGATGCCGAAATAATCCTTCTAGGGGACATGAATGCTCACATTCATGACCTTGACGGATATTCAGAAACCAATGGCAAGTTATTGCTAGATCTCTGCGAGCAACATAGTCTTGAGATAGTTAACGTGGGGCCTAAGTGTGAGGGGCAGATCACGTGGGAAGTCGGAAACAGGCAATCGAGCATTGGTTATTGTCTCATTACAGAAGAAATCTATGACAGACTTAGAGAGATCAGAATTGACGAGGAAGGCATTAACAGCTTGGGTAGTGATCATAAACGCATAACATTACAAATGGGATATAAAACTGAAAATAAGAACATAGAATCAAAGTTTGGCAGCTCGTATTTAAATGACAAACAAATAACAAATATAGCCGCAAGAGTCGAGGAAGAAGTAGGCAAACTACCAGGCAAAGACTGGAAGTATAGTGAGCTGCTACATGTAATCACGAAAGAAACAGAAAAATAGAAGAAAACTATTCGTTGGAAAGGAAAGAGAAAGCCAAAAAGTTGTTGGAACAAAGAAATCCGCGATGCGACCGAGAAGCGACGTGAGGCATCACGGGAGCACAGACAGGCAAAAAACGAGAATCGGCCACAGGACGAAGTCAGCCAAATATGGGAAATATATTAAGAGCAAAAATCCACTGTGCAGAAATTAGTCGAGGCAAAAAATTAAAGGTGAAAGGGAACGCTGGATGACAGAGATTCGCGAAAAGAAGGCCGCACCTAGGATATTTTGGAGCCACCTAAAAACGCTAGGTAGGAAGTCTGTCACAATGCAACAACATATGGTAGATGAAGGAGGAAATCAATTGGAAGGGTATGAAGCGCTAGGTTACATCCGAAAGGTAACAGCCGATTCATTTAAAAAGGTCGTCCAGGGGATTCCCCCAGTGAGTAAATGTATGCAAAAGAGTACAACCGAGATAGATGTAGTACTTGAGAATTTCTATTGGAACAAGGCCGAAGGAAAAATTCCTAAGCGCACTACTCCGGGCTTGGATGGGGTTCTCGTCAGCCTCATTAATGAACTAGGACATAGCACTAAAGAAGCACTGCTGAAAGCCGTAGAAAAGTGCTTACAGGAGAAGGAAATGCCAGACAGTTGGCGAAAAAGTAAAATGAACTTAATCTATAAAGGCAGGGGAGAAAAGGATAACATTCGCTCGTATAGACCGCTAACCATTACATCGGTGCTATACAGGTGGGCGATGCAGGCAGTAAAATTAAAAATAGAAACGTGGGTAGAGCGAAATGATATTTTGGGAGAACTTCAGAATGGATTCCGAACCGACAGGCGGTTAGACGATAACCTGTTTGTTCTTACTCAGTGTATAGAATTATCAAAAATGGAAACAGGTCCTTATACGTAGCTTATCTAGACATCACTGGGGCGTATGACAACGTTATTCAGGAAATTTTGTGGGATATATTGAAGAAAGTGGGCATTGGTGACGACTGTATACAGCTTTTGAGGGAGATATACCGAGAAAATATAGCTTGTGTAGAATGGGAAGGAATAAGTAGCAGGGACAGCGTTGAAATTAGCAAGGGGCTGAGACAGGGATGTCTTTGTCCCCGCTGTTATTCATGCTGTACATGGTGAGGATGGAAAAAACGCTCGAAGGTAGCAACATTGAATTTATTCTGTCACACAAACAGGCCGGCGCGATAGTTGAGCAGAAGCTTCCAGGTCTATTTTATGCTGACGATATTGTCTTATTTGCGGACAGTCAAGATGATATACAGCGGCTGGCAGATATATGCGGAAGGGAAGGCGAGGCTCTAGGACTAGGATTTAGCGCAACAAAATGTGGATTGATGTTCACCAAGGTGGTAATGTGGGCATGTTGGTATTCCATGTTTATGAAGGGTAAGAGCGCACTGAAGACGAAGACACAAAGAAGGCACACACACGCACACACATAGCGCTACTTTCAACAGTTTATTTTTGTGATCTCGACACTACTTATAGGGCAAACCATGAGCACATCTGCTGCGCAGAAGTAACAGCAACATTACTAAGCATCATGACAGACACCAAGGAAAACAAATTCTTTTTTTGTCAGCGCAATAGAAGGCATACTAACACACATGTCACCCAACTTTTCAATCTCTCCTGCTTCGATTATCTCGCGTGTAAGCTGATTTGTATTTCTTGACAGAACTCTGCACGTGTCGAACAAAGGCACACAACCGCACTTCTTACAGTGTATTGCCAAGAACCCACCTGCCACGTTTCTAACATTGTAATGGTGTTCACGGAGCCGGTCATTCAAGCAACGACCGGTTTGTCCGACGTAGCTGCGACCACAAGATAGCGGCAGGCAATACACCACACACTCAGCGCAATCAACAAACTTGTTGTTGTGACTAGTTTTGCATCCACGCTTTTCGTTTTCATTCATCGTCGTAATCTTGCACAGCCTTTCCAACTTGTTTGGCGCCGAAAAGAGCACGCGCACTTTGGCCCGCTGAGCAATCTTTTTCAAATTATGGGAAACCGCGTGTACGTAAGGTAACACCCTTATGCGATTCCCTTGCTCAAATGTTCTCGCCACAGTTCGGTTTTCCAACTCAGTTTCGACCAGCAAAGAAAGAGGCTGCTGGATGCCGGGTTTCCCCAGCCTTTGCTTGTCTCCGCAGCTGAATGCATCTTGAGGGACAGCAAAAACGAAAACCGAACTGTGGCGAGAACATTTGAGCAAGGGAATCGCATAAGGGTGTTACCTTACGTACACGCGGTTTCCCATAATTTGAAAAAGATTGCTCAGCGGGCCAAAGTGCGCGTGCTCTTTTCGGCGCCAAACAAGTTGGAAAGGCTGTGCAAGATTACGACGATGAATGAAAACGAAAAGCGTGGATGCAAAACTAGTCACAAGAACAAGTTTGTTGATTGCGCTGAGTGTGTGGTGTATTGCCTGCCGCTATCTTGTGGTCGCAGCTACGTCGGACAAACCGGTCGTTGCTTGAATGACCGGCTCCGTGAACACCATTACAATGTTAGAAACGTGGCAGGTGGGTTCTTGGCAATACACTGTAAGAAGTGCGGTTGTGTGCCTTTGTTCGACACGTGCAGAGTTCTGTCAAGAAATACAAATCAGCTTACACGCGAGATAATCGAAGCAGGAGAGATTGAAAAGTTGGGTGACATGTGTGTTAGTATGCCTTCTATTGCGCTGACAAAAAAAGAATTTGTTTTCCTTGGTGTCTGTCATGATGCTCAGTAATGTTGTTGTTACTTCTGCGCAGCAGATGTGCTCATGGTTTGCCCTATAAGTAGTGTCGAGATCACAAAAATAAACTGTTGAAAGTAGCGCTATGTGTGCCTTCTTTGTGTCTTCGTCTTCAGTGCGCTCTTACCCTTCATAAACGTGGATTGATGGTATTCAATGATCACGAAGATATGCGGTCTTAATACAGGGCCAAGAAATAAGTAACTCGGAGTAAGCGAGTACAGTACCTCGGAGTATGGGTAAATGAGGGGGGATAGATATATGGAGGTACAAGACAAAGCATCGGTAGCAAAGGGAAAGAGGAATGCTGCAATTATGAAGCACAGAGCGTCATGGGGATACAAAAAATTGGGGGGACCCTTAAGCTTCGCCTTTAAAGGGCCCCTCACCAGGCCCCATAACAAATTTTAGTTAGACGCTGGCAGTTGTTGTGTGTCCAATGAGGAGCAGTATGCCACAAGAATTTTTTCAATTGGTGCATTAGGCACTGAGAAAACCGATATTTTGATGCGGTGCGAAACCATGATGCGAGGAGGCGAGCTCGAAACCCTTGCCGCTCGCCCCGCGTAGCCTTCGCAAGCCAAATCTCTTCCCTACCTTCTCCGGCACGCGGGCGAGGGCAACACGTCATGGCACGCAAGGTCACATGTGCATGACGTGCGCGAGGAAGCCCAGCCCCCGAGCACGCGTGCGGCGTTGTTTTGTTGACCAGCGTTATTTTGTGGTCTACTGCCTGTTTCTGCGGGATGGATGCCTCGGTGCGCGTTCGTTTCACTTTTCACTGGCACGAGAGTGGCGGTATCATGAGCCAGTGCCGCATTAACGTTTCCTTGGACGCGCTATAATAAATGAGCACATTGAGTGCTCGAACGCGCCAGATCATCACTTTCGTTTCCAGGGCTGGCGTCTGCTCGATGCGCTAACCGCGGGGACACGAACGCATGCGAAACGGAGGCACATTAGCCCCGCATATCGCTGCAATTCACTGAACAAAAATGAAAAAGACGCACACATTCCCTTTGTGCGTCTCATTATTTCTCTCAAGTTTTATTCATCTATTCAAGCAACAAATTCCACAAACTACACATGTCGTGTCAAATAATTTTCGCAGTGTCACGTGCTACTGCTGTCGACGTCAGTGCACAGCCGTCTACGTAGGCGACCGACGTCACAGAACTGCCATCTGCGTAGGGCCATTCCGCCGTGTACGTCATCCCCTCATTCTCTACGCGCGAGCACGCGAAAGTAAGGGCAAGCAGCGTTCAGCTTGAAATTTGACCCATTTCCGCGACGCGTAGCGTTCCAAAATTTGGCAGACGTGATCGTGAACGCTCAATGTATGAATTGCGCTCGTCAGCTCAAAATTGTCAAACCTGGTGAGGGGCCCTTTAAGAGTTGAACGCGATAGCGATATCCTGTCCTTAGTCCGTACTTCAGTCCTTTAGTGCACACTATGTAATGCGCAGCATGCTTTAAACCACGAGGAATTATGCGTGGTAAATGCGCGAAATGTTTTCGAACTTGCTATGCACCCACTACGTGCTCTTAGGAGAATACGCGCAGTAACGCATGTGCCTTTTGTAATGGGTACACGGCTTTGAACCCCAATGTCATTATGATATTTACATCTTCTGACGCCCAATGGCTATGCACGCTTGTACCACGCAATATTACTGCGATATTACATGTTGTATTGTGGCGCCTGTATACACTCCGTTTGGGACCTATAGGGGGCGCCTTGAAAACCGCGCGCAGCGCCGCGAGTGGCGCGGCGGGCGTGCAACGTTGAGAATCTTAGCAGACAGCAGCGCCTCATTGCTTTGACAGCTATGGTGGCGCAAGCGCCCGTAGGCGCGTTAGTGCTTCGTGCTGGATTTAAAGATATCGTCATTCTGCCGCGATGCCACCATCAATAAAAGGGAAAACCTGCACGAAAGCGGCCACGTTTTCCACGTTAGTGAGCGCCTTGCTGCGCGTCGTCAGTACTGACGGGTAAATGATTGCGTCAGGTGTGTATAATACAAGATGCTTACCGCGACTTACCGTCGCGGTAAGTTGTCAATCTTTGACACTTAGAATATTATTGGTGCGTGTCAACTACCCGCGTACTTGCAGAATACACAGAGCATTTGGAATTATCGATTTGGCTCCACGGAGACTAGCCGTAGAAATCACGGTGAGTGGCCGGGCGGCGTGCTCCTTTGTTGCGGCTTCGTGCCACGGTGATTTGTGCCACGGTGATTCGCAGCCACCGAGTCTCGCAAAGCGCTTTGCCTGAAATTGTCGCGGCATCATCATCGCTCATCATGATCATAGTCTTTACCTCACCGCTGGCGCTGCTCATGCTAAGAGCTTTAGGCGCGGGCGAGAAAGAGATTGTGCTACGATTTCGGCCAGAGAGGACGCCGAAGCCCCGTTTCGTCTTTCGCTTCACCTTGTAAAGTCACGACGGCACGGTCACTTCGGCCACCATCACGTCTGTCATTCACTACAACCTCTGGCGTTGTTTATGTTGCTTTCCGAAACACACTGACATGCACATCCGTCGCTACAGCATTCGCAAAGCTTCGTTTTTTCGTACAGACCCTGTAGTTCTGCTACTGTGCGTCTTAGCTTGATCCTACCGAGTGCGCATAGCGTTGCTGGGTGGCTAGTTGTGTTTACGGTAATATGCTACGTAACTCAGTTCGCCCCTTAACTGATGGTCCTATCAACCCAGCAAAGCACTAATTGACCTCGTATTGCATACCCCAAAACTGCGAAGGGTAGACGGCGAGGTAATATGGTCCATTAAAATGTTCCATCAGTCTTTAGCCGAATTATGATTCAGCTCAAGACTGATGGAACGTATGTAAGGCATTTTATAAAGTGCCTTGCATACGTTTCTTTTCTCACCAGCTCTATGGCAGCAGGAACATCACGCAAGATCATTGCACCTGTAGAGGTGGTGTCTCAGACCAATTCCAAGCATGCAGCGGCAGAACGCGAGACGGTTGAGGGAGCGGGAACCAAACATTTTTTTTCGTCGCACAGCCGTGATCCACTTATGTCGCTGACCAATAAAGCAGGGACGAGTCGAGAAACTGTGAAACGTCGTTCCCGCAGGACACGACGTGTACCTGTTGGTACAGTCGACCACGCAGCAGTTCATTGATTACGATAAACTACGTGCTAGCGGGCGTGGGAGAGCGTTTGGTTCTGCTCGGGCTCTCAACGACTGTCTCCTCTGACGGCCGCGCGCCAGTCGCAGTGCACGGAGTGTATACAGCACGCGCGTGTTGTCAAAGCATGAAAGTTATTTTCACTGCAATTCCAAGCAGAGGAAGTTATTTTATCTGTAATCACAAGCAGAAGCTTGGCTGCGTGGTAAAACACCTGCTTGCAACGCAGACGACCCGGGTGCGATCCTCATTCAGATCCGGAAATTTCTTTATTATTCATTTTATTTGCATCTTTCTCGATTTTTTTGTCACGGACAAGGTGATGATTTTTCGCTCACAACCAACGACGCCGCCGCCGACGATGCCGCCGACGCCGACGCCGGAATTTCTGCGAAACGAGCGCTTTAACGCTATCGCGTTAATAGGTACGAGTTGCTCCTAGGACTGTGGAAAGGTGTGATGGTTCCGGGGCTTACATTTGGGAACTCAGTGGTGTGCATGAAGTCAGAGGTGCAATCAGGAATGGATGTAAATCAAAGGACGGTGGGACGCCTCGCGTTGGGCGCTCACGGGAAGACGACAAATGAGGCTGTAAAGGGTGATATGGGATGGACAGGCTTTGAAGTGAGGGAAGCTCAGAGCAAAATGAGATTCGAAGAGAGGCTGAGGAAAATGAAGGAGAGTAGATGGGCAGAGAAGGTTTTCAGGTATTTGCATAGAAAAAGCGTAGGCACGCAGTGGAGAAAAAGAACTAGGAGGCTCACTAGGAAATATACGGCTTGCAGTGTGGGCGATATGGCAACAAGGAGCATTAAGCGAAAAGTCAGAGAGGCGGAGAGGACTTATTGGATGACAGCGATGGAAAAGAAGCCGGCTCTCAGTGACTACCGAAAGGGAAAAAACGAAATAAGGAGGGAGAGGTTTTATGATAATTCAAGGGGAAGCGCTTTACTGTTTGAAGCAAGGTCGGGTTGCCTTAGAACGCGTAGTTATAAAGCGAGATTCTGTAACGAAGAAGAACAATGTACATGCTGTGGGGGGAACTAAGGAAACGATGGAACATGTACTGATTAAATGTGGCGATATCCGCCCAGGTATACGTGTGGGCACGAGTCTACATGAAGCCTTGGGTTTTAGGGACAACAATGGGAAGCTGAACACGTCGGCGATAGAAATAAGAGACGGTTAGAGTATTGGTGGCAGAGAAGTAGAGATAAAGGACAAGAATAAATAATGGGGAAAAATAAAGTCATTCTGCCTTAAGAGACAGAGAGATGGACCGTGAATTTTATATTTTTCTTTGGTATAATAACATAGATTTAATCAATGTAGTTAAGGTATTAGGCCAACATGAAAAGAAAGTTTTGTTTCCCTATCTTTTTTCGAGCCTGGTGGCATACATGTCACCACCCCGTTATAAAGTGGACGCTCATAGCATCCATCCATCCATCCATGCTAGTACTTGAGAATTTCAACTGGAAAAAGGCCGAAGTCGGTGTTTGCAATGATGTTAAGAAATATGAGTCTACCGAAGCAGAGGAAAGAGCACTCTCGGGTAGTTTATTCCAATAGTCGATGGCAGTTTTATGCCTCAGTTTTATTTAAAAGGTGGCGACAAAGTACCTCCTTGAATTCTGAATTAACCGCTGTTTTTCAGCGTACAGTTAAAAATTTTTCTCATTGGCTGTTCCTGCTTATGCATGCTTACCTCAGTTAACATAACAGTGGAATTTTTTTCGGGTTGAAGTTAATCGTAACGTTCCTTTTGTTAATGTTTGCGACTATTTATTCCAAATGAAATATTGTTCAAGTATAGAACTGTTGCGAAAATTGTTGCCTTACTATTCGAATAATATTCAATTTGTGTTCGATTCGCTGTCATTTTTACTATTCCATTCGTGTTCAATCCGGTTCTGAAAATGGCTATTCGCACAGCTCTATAGGTACAGGTATTGGACAGTAAAAGCATCTTTGTTATGAGCACCGGCGTGCAAGCTGTTTGAGACGTGGGCTCGTGTGATGCCGATGGTTGATGCTGAATAAGTGCGTTCGCCTCGCCTATTACATCGCGGGCTGTGTGACAACGGAGCAGATTCTTTGCATCAATTTGGAACTATGCAAAGCAGCTTGCCTCAATATCAGAGAAAATGACACCCGAAATCTGCCGGCGGGGGGCAGTGGCACAACGGTGGTCTCCTTTACCTGTCAGGCGGGCTGTACCACTTTAAAGGAGCACTGACACAAAATTTCGAAGGCGAGATAATCAGCGAGATAGAGTTATGTGGAGACATACACAACATCTACGAAATATCAAGGGCAAATATAGCCTATAACATATTTAAAATCAACTTTAAAGTGCATGCCGCGCGACTGAGCGAGATGCGGAGGCCCCCCGCGACGCCGACATCAACGCAGTGGCAATGTAAACAAACTACGTCACGAGTTTGTGTTGGCTGGTTGCTGGCACACACCTTGCGCTTCCGCTGCCTGCGATTCCTTCCTCCTCGCCTGCGGCTTTGCTTGTGCTGGCTGTGCTGGCTGTCAGTGCGGCGCCCGCTCGCGCGCTTGGCGCCCACGTCACAGTTTTGCGTGGTCACGTGGCCAGCTGCGTTTATCTTGCCACCGGAAATGCTCCTGCCTAGCTCGGTGCTCTTTGAAACCGAAACTGCGACTGGGCGCTCTTAAAACGTCTCTAAATAAATAACCGTCGCGCACTCGCGCATACCAGGTTTCCAGCCGTGATAAGTGGGTCATAAGCTACCTATTTCAACAACAGAAAAAAACAGGGTGCAAAATTTTTGTGTCAGTGCTCCTTTAATTCAGTCGCTTGAGAACAAGCTTTTTCGACAGCTCGCCAGTCTGTTGCAGACTTGTAGCAAAAGATTGGGCAAACGTCACATGTCGGTTGCAGTGAGCACGTAATTATGTTAACGCGATCCGTTACACGCTTTTGTTGCTTAACTCGCTGCATTTATTTATAAACGAAGTCAACTAAAATGAGCAACAAATGAAAGCCAAGCGGGCTATTGCACAGATCAAATAAACTTGCTTCGCGTACTAATGTGCTTTCTTTTCAACTAATATCTTTTTTTTTCTGCTGACAAAACGTATACACACGACGTTTTGACCAGCAGCTAGGCGATAGTCATGGGTCCAAGAGAGCAGGCAAGTTTTTAGCGATGTGAATAAGCATTGAATATGCCTTCAGTAGGTTGCTGTGATGCATAATTCCAATTTGCAAAATGGCAGGACAGAAGCGAAAAAAAGAAACATGGCGCTTAAATTAAGTGGCATGCCCAACATCCCTCGAACGATATTAGTAGCGCGCAGTGCTACTCCGTATGCAGCCTCCTGCATGATAATGCATGCGAACACCATTTTTCAAAGAAGGGGATGAAGTCAACCCCTTATTATTGCACTCGCTGAGAAAAAACGATTAACGTTGGAAAGTGTAGTACGCAAAATATACCGCGAGCCATGTTCGTCGGACGCAAGCAAGGCTGCGCTGTACGTCGTGTGCTCAACGCCATGCGCCCTTGAATGCGCCCCTGCGTACAGCGCCCCTTGCGGCATCGGTGCACTTTGGGGACCGGTTTCCGCAGCGCTGAGCCGGAAACGGGTCTTCTGATTACTCACTGGTAAGTCAGTTTTCTACTGACATGCGCAGAAAACTGTTCCTTCTTTTCACGCAGAGTACTTATCTGCAGTATGAGCATGACACTTCTACTTTGATAGCAGAATGAAAGCTACCACGGCGTGCTTCGAATGTTGTACCGTTGGGTAGATATCACTTTGTGAGAAAGATAACAGTTTTGCTGATAGACTGGTCTCAACGCAGAAGCACGGAGCCACGGCTGCAGAAGTGAAAGGTGGAAAACATTTGTGCCCAGTGGGAAAATATCCGGGCCAGTGATTAAGTGTTGGATGCGTCTCGGTTGTAGCGCTGCTGTCGATTGCTGCTGCAGAAATGTCGCGAAGAAGCTCTTTGCCACGTGCTCGCATGGTCCGTAAACTTTTGCGGTTGACTGTACATAGGGCATACTTTACAAGCGTGATCAACCCAGCTGCGTGCTGCTGTTTTGCGAAATATATAATGTTGGGGAAGTAATGTACTTTTACTCTACACTCTAAGCCGCAAAGGAGGGAAATGGGAGTAAGTGCTGCATTTCGTCCCCGCAACGAACAGTTAGTCTGCGGGGGGGGATTAACTGCAAGACGAGGGTGCCGTGTGCAAAATGAGGGAGGAACTGTTAGACCAGAGGGAGCAACGTTTACTCCCATGGAACTTTCCCGCGCAATGGCGGCCTCGAACGAATGGTCAGCGGGCGCGTAAGAAAATAGTCCACTAAAGAAATCAACTGTTAACAGTTTGTTTTAGTGTAAATGGTCATGACAACTACGGCAGGAATAAAGTAATATCGTTTATATGGCATAATAATAAGCAAATGTAAGAAATCCCCCCCCCACACACGAAAAAAGAAAAAAATGTGCACGCACCCAAGCCGTATCCATGCGCGGCGTGGTGTTCTCTTCGTAGGTGTTGCGGTGTTTGTGGATGTGTTTTCCTTTCGTGGTCGCGATTGCTGTCACTTGTGGTACACTGAATGTTCGTCGCACTGTGGTAAACGTTGTTCGCTACTGGAATGAAGTGCTACGCCATCGAAATGCTACGCGCCGACTGGATATCGCCTGAGAGGTGAGTAAAAACAGCCTGCGATCACTCCGCGTGATTTTACCTTTGCGCTGTTCATCAGTAACGGTCACCGCTTATTTAACATTCACGTTCTTCGCGAACAAAACACTCATGGTTGATGACGTGACTGTTGTTCCGCCTGCTATTCATGATGGCTGGGCCATCGAAACATGGTAACCTCGGTGAGGGCTCAACATTAGCTGTAGCAAGTACAGCTGTTCAATTTTTTTTAGCCCTGCACAAATAAGCGTTGTTTATCAGAAATTTTCGCGGCTTTCTAAAAGAAAATTCACGTAAACTCCGCACAATGTCTTCTATTGCAGGGTGTCATTTGGGCCTGGTAAAATTGCATGTCTGGCTAAAGGATTAGCGTCGCTAACACAGGCAGTCGGCGACCGCATCGGCGACTTTGCTTATTCGTAGCGATATGCTAGGAATCATATAATTTTTCTATCTCTCAAATGAAGCGTAAGCTTTATTGCTAAATAAGTGGCGTGTCGCTGTTAAAGCTTGAAACGTTAAACTTGAGAAGGGGTTTCTTGAGCTTCACAACACATTTTGAACTGTTCGATTTCATTATGACAGGTTCTGTGAAAGAGCAGTTTTCGTCTTTCACGCATGCGGCATTTCTAATAGACTCCATGGGACGTAACTACAAGTGCACGAACAGTTCTGCCTGAAATAATGGGATGCTCTGTAATTACTTTTTCAGGAAATCGATGAATGAGAGCGTGGCGCCTCCCGAGAAAAGTCAACACCTTGCAGCTACGAACACGCTCTCAGCAGCTGGCGATGGTTCTGTTGTGCTGCCTGAACTCGGCTGGACAGCATCCATTCGAATAAAACATTGCACTTTTTTCTATTGTCTCTCCTAGAATGCAGGGAAGCCATCCTATATTCTGTGTTCAGCAAAGAAAGTTGTTGAATTTATGTGTACGCATGATACTGCAGAATTGGCACAAGTCGCTGAATAAACTTGGTTTTTTCTTTAGACGTTTTCGTTTTTCTGTCATTCAACAGACATTTTCGCTGAACGATATAACCAACCGTGTTCTCTACAATGAGAAGCAAGCAAGCTTGACACAGCGACGGGAGCGTTTATATGGGAACGTTTATATATATACAGGGTGTTTCAAGAAATGTGTCCACTATTTTTAAGAAATTAGGAAAATGCAGTATTTGCTCACTGTCTTCTCAATTGCTTCTTCTGTAGCGTCAGGCATCTTAAGATGGTTGAAGACATGATTTGGGACAGTAATTAATAGATTTAAATTAATTAACTTTGTAATTAGAGCACCTGAGTGGTTAAGTCCAATGGGAGAATTGAAGTCCTTCATGCGAAGAACCCATTTCAGCTTTGAGATTTCGAAAAAGCGGCCTCTAGGAATAATTGCGAAGTAATGAAGTTCTCCCAAATTCAGCGGCGACACCGAAACGCGGAAGAGCGCAACTGCCACATTTGTCTGAGACGTCCACAATGAGTGAACGTCATTATATCAACCATCAACCGACTTCTTGGTGTGAGTGTGTGGGCTGCGCTTGCAGTAGTAGCACGCATGACGCACATACGTTAACGAACGGGGAAGAACTGCACCTCTGTAACCGTTGTCTTGAACCGTTACGTCATTCTAGTCGTCTGCTTGTTGCGCTCATCGGTGCTTGGGTTTCGGTTTCGCCATTGAATTTGCCTGAATTTCATTACGCCGCAATAATTAATAGGGGCCGCCTTTTCGAAATCTCGAAGCTGAAATGGGTTCTTCGCACGAATGACTTCAATTCTCCCATTGAACTTAATCACCTAACTCCGCTAATTAAAATGTTAATTAATTTAACTTTCTTAATTACTGTCCCAAATCATGTCTTCAACCATCTTAAGATGCCTGCCGCTACAGAAGAAGCAATTGTGAAGACAGTGAGCAAATACCGCATTTTGCTGATTTTTTAAAAAATAGTGGACACATTTCTTGAAACACCCTATATATATATATATATATATATATATATATATATATATATATATATATATATACACACATTCATCAAGCGCGCAAATTTGCTCGAAGCACACGCACAGAAAAACAAGTCCAACGCACGTTACATTTTCACGAACGTCAAAACGGAATGTTTGCTTGCGAAACACTGAAGGCTGAAGTCTAATATAAGTCTAATATAATCTGACCACTTTGACGTGAAAATGCTTGAGGCCCGTGTACTTAGATTTAGGTGCACGTTAAAGAACCCCAGGTGGTCGAAATTTCCGAAGCCCTCCACTACGGCGTCTCTCATAATCATATGGTGGTTTTGGGACGTTAAACCCCAACAATTATTATTATTATTATGGCCACTTTGACGGACATGTCAGAAATCGCAGTGTGCAAACGGTGCCTACATATATAACCCCGGTAATTTTCATTCTACTGTGTCCTGTGACATGATGTAGTGGTTAGCGTACGCGGCTGCTGATTCAATGGTAGCGAGTTCGAATCCTGTGTGTTGTGAATTTTCAGTAGTTTACTTCTGAACTTGTTTCTGCGTATTTACTGTATATGTCGTCAAATGCGTGTGTCAACCACCAAATAGTCAGTAATTATACCAGAAATTGTAATAAATTCATTTTTTTATCGAGAAGGAGCAACTGTTAGTCCCATCAGTTCGTCCCTACGCAGTTACCAGGCAAAATGAGGAATAAATCAGTTACTCCCATACAGGGGTAACTTTACACCCCGACATTTCGTCCCTCAAAACCAGTGAGGACTAACTGTTCGTCCCCTGACAGTTACTCCCTAAAGGACGAATCGTTCATCCTTTGGGGAGCAATGGTTGTGGCAATGCAGTTACCCCCCCAAAAGGACGAACCACAGACCCCTTTGCGGCTTAGAGTGTACGGTTGGAGTAGACGTGTGCCAGACCAACACGGCGTTACGAACATTACTGCTGCAGACGTCCAACGAGGTGCTAGCTCAGTTTGCTCATAGTGAGCCGTTGTGCGAATAAAACATAGTCGTCACATGAAAAGGAGCCTTTTTTTAAAAACATGCTGTGCTTTTTATTTAGAGCTAAAAGCGTTACAAACAGTGATCCAATATATTCTTATTAAGCCACCGCAGTTTCGTACAACACATGGCGACTCATCATGGGGCTTTCTTCCTGTGTGTATCGGTCCGTTATTGCAGCGAGTTTTCTAGGAGGACCTGTCCAAGATTACCATGAAATAGTTGGTATTTTTGGTCAGATTTATCTGTGGATAGTGTTACACGTAATGACCAGCATGTTCGAGCGGTTTTTGGTACTGTACTGGTAGCGTCTTGGATTCATCAGCGCTGGGCGAACTACAGCGATTTCCTCAGCTTTAATTCTTCCGTAACGAGGTAAGTATTGCATTAATACATTTCAAGTATAATTGAACGTTTATCCCGAATGTTTGTGGTCTTTATTAAGCATGGTACCATATTGCATAGTCCTGTATGCGATGTCTATATAGTATATGCGTGAAGTACGGTGCTCAGCAATTGGAATGCGGCAGTCAGCCGGCATGGCGCCTGGCGCTTTTTTACACGGCCACTGAGCGCTGAGGACACTGATATACTACTAGTTATGGTATTTAATTACTAGTTATGGTATAAAAAAGTTTTGCTTCCGCTCCGTGACAACTTTTGACTCCCGGGTAAAGACCCAGCATTCACCGACGACTCAAGAAAGCACCAGCCGTCATGCGTTTCTGTTGGGCATTCCAAGTACATGGATGGTTGGATGGATGGATTCTACACTCTAAGAAAAAAAGGACTAAAAGGGGTAGGGAGGTTAGTCCTTTTGGGGATCAACTGATTTGCCACAACCAATAGTCCTTTTGGGGATGAACTGCAAGAGGATAAACAGTTAGTCCTTGAAGGATTAACTGCAAAGGGACTAAAGGTTGCTCCTGTGAGGACTAATGGTTACTCCTGTAAGGACTAACAGTTGATTTTCGGCAATGGTTCCCTGACAGAGCAAATGTTACTCTCGTAAGGACTAACTGTTGACCATCAGAGATGATCCTTGGGAGAGCAAATGTTACTCTCATGAGGACAAACTGTGGATGCCGAGAAATCATCCCTGGGAGAGCGAATGTTACTCCTTCCGTATAAATTGTTATCAATTTGAACAATTTTTGAAGGGACTAACGAGTAATCCGCTAATCATTCACCTGTGAATGACATGGCCATCCTCGCCAGACTAACATGATAGCTTAGGTCATCTGCTCTTTACTCAGCACTACATCCGTGTATGTGTGTGGGAACGAAAAATTGGAAGAAATCAATTCAGGGCTACAAACATTTATTTTGCCCAAACAGTGCGCCACGCGCACCAGCGGTACTGGCCGTCGGCTGCTGTTCACCTTGATGAAGCGGCACAGCAGGTCAAACGACCGGTGAGTCTTGCTCGCCCAGTTGAAGGCCCAGTGCTGTGTCCGTGTCGCTTTTCGTCCTTCGTTTGTGCGCTAAAAAGTGAAACATGAATTACTAACATGCCCAAGCATACGCTCTTTCCGTAGAAGACCTTCTGACCCCAAAGTGTACCGGAGTCTAGTAAGAATACCCACATCATCTTCGTAGATACGGAGAGGGATGTCAAGAAAAAAATTACAAGCAATTCAACTTAGTGTCAATTGTTTACTAGCTATTTACCAGGTATATGCAGTCGCTGACCGTATTTCTGGCGCATCTTTCGAAAGAGCAGTTTCCCTGCGGATCATTGCTTACCTCTGCGACCTCAAAACAAGATCGGCATCTCGTTCACACTTGGAACTACGAAAGGAAAATCAAGTAAAATCCCCTCAAACGCGCGAGTCGAAGCCGCACTACTGAGGGAGAAAAACGCGCTGCAAAACTATCGGCTATTTCACTAGACAGGCGAAGCATCCAGCCCTTAGAAAAACGCGTTAACTGCTTTCAATGGATTCTTTTAAGCACTTGCAAGCCATACTGCTGATCATATTTTAATTTGCTTTGTCAAACTTGAATGAAGTTATGTATACTAACTTCAAGACTTTCCCTATCGAGAATTTTTAGTTGCGCGGTGACCTTTCAATTCTTGAAAACACCTTCAACAAGGTAAAGACTTGGCGAGAAGCGGCAAGTTAGTACACGGGAAGAGAATTCACGTGAATGACACTGCACACGCTAGGAGCAGTGATACAGAATCGCCAACGGTTTTGATTTCTTCATTGTGCTGACCCTCGGTGTTCTATCAAGGGTTCCAGAAAAAAAAAAGGCAAACACGAATATATTAACATCTATCGTAATTCCTACGAAATGCCATCATTTAGATGGTGTAGCGCCTGCTTTCGAAAATCTAGGATGGCTCTTACCTGCAAGAAATACAAAAAAAAAAGTTTTTGTTTTAAAAATAAAATAGCTAGAAGCGCACGGCTCAATCACGTAAGCCCCCATGATTAGGCAGTCGTACGATCATACAACATGCTAAAACATGCCGCGCACAGTGCTTTTTTGTGCCAAGGCGATGAAAATGAAAAACTTACCTTGAGAATTAACAGAGGCACGAGGTTTGCAGGATCAGCTAATCCACAGAAGGGTGATCAGACTTCAAGGTGACGGCGTCTATTCTTGAAGCTTTGCAGAAAAGATGCTGCGAAGCTGGGGTGTCCACTTCTTTGCAGGAATGTTCTGGTGTTGAGCCCATTGAACAGCCGTTCCACAGAAACACACTTGCATGCGCGTCCACAATTGCAGCACAGCGAAGTATGATTTCACAGCTGCGTTGATAGTCTGTGTAGATAGCGGCACTCGCTTTCCACGAAATCAGAGCAAGAAAGATCGCAAGTGACGAACACGAACCGCACTCGGGACTGCAGTGAGCGATTCTGAAGAAGAAAGTGCGGCGCGGATGGATACACAATATACGCGCTGCAATATCTGTCACATTTGCATGATTGTCACCGCTAGTAAATGTTTTGAAGCTTATTGGAAAACTAAGTTTGAAGTCCTCATAATTGGCGGGGCAGCATTAACACCTTACAAATTAATATTTTCTCGCGTTATTTTCTTGATCGCAACAGTAAGCGGGCCGACGAGGCTTGTCATCAGTACAGTGAACCTTTAAACATGCATTCGCCGCATTCCTACCCCCTCAGCAGCACCCCGCCGCTTGCAACCACCACCCCGACAAAGTAGAAAGGCGAGTTTCGGAACAATAGGGCGCGCCTCTAGACCGGCCGTGACCGAGGACCAGGTGCACCCTACCTTTCAAAGGCTGCTGAGCCGTGCTCCCAACAAGGGCTGCAGAAAAAGCGTCTTTTCTTCCTTCAACCCCGTCCCGAGGGAGTAAGTGAGACATTCGTCCTCCCGTTAGTCCTCCAAAGTTGCACACGACACGCCCTCCACCGCAATTTGTCCTCTAGAGGACTAACGACACGATTTGAGGACTAAAGTTGACGTTACTCCCCCCTCGAGCCGGTTTTTTTCTTAGAGTGTATGAGCGTCCCTTTTATAACGGGGTGGTGACCTGTGCGCCAGCCAGCTAAAAAAAAGAACGTTTTTTATTCTTTTTAATTTGGCCTAATGCCTCGTGTAGTTCAATTAAATGAAAGCCCATGAATTCGCAGCACAACTTTCTATACCCTATGGCAAAGTGACCTTAGTTTTACCGCTATTTATTTTTGTCATTTCTCCCTACTTTTGCTTGACCAATCCTCTAAACGTATATTACTTCTATCGTAGTGTGACATGTTCGGTTAATAAAGCTAGTCGGACTAGCTATGAAATACTAGTATCGGAAAAGAGAAGGAGGTGAGCGTTTGATTTTCACAGAAAGGAAAATATATTTGAACACAGAGAACGAAAACACAAAAATCAAAGAAAGCAAAGCTAACAGGCGTCCAGTCAAACCGAAAGTAAATGCAGTTCTTACAAAGGGACCCCTATAACGAGCCTTACGAGTCCGTGCACTAAAGTCGTCACGAGAGTCCTGATTCGCATGAAGACGGATACGGCTCACCAGAGGATCGTGCACATCATCAGTCGGTGAACTCAGGCCCTTAGCCCGACAGCTCGCTCCCGGTGGACGCCGTCATCTTCGGCGCTGTTCTCCGCCCAGCACCACGCTGTGCCAGGGCCTCGGCAATAGCCACTGTGGTAGAACAGTCGCCAGGACCCCCCGCGAAGGCCTCCGTCTGCTAGGTGGACGCCTTGGGGAAGCTCGGCCGCACGTACCCGACGAGCCCACACCCTAGCCAGCACGACTCTTCTCTTTCTTCCCGCAGTGGCTCTCGGTTCTGTCTTGTTTTTCTTGGGTTTTTCTTTTTTTTTCTACAGCGCTCGCGCAGGTAGTACGATCTACGCCGTCGTCGTTGTTTTTGCCGCTCCAAATTAACACCGCACCAGACTCCACACCACACTTCACTCACAACACGTAGGTCTGTTTACCTTTCTGTGGTTGTCCCTGACACCCAAGGCTTCATGTAGGTGAGTGCCCAAACATGAACCCCGGTGAATATCTTTACATTCAATTAGAACATGCTACGTCGTTTCCTCAGCTTGTCTACAGCATGTACATTGTTCTTCTTTGTTACTGAATCTCGCTTTATAACTACGCGTTGTAAGGCAACCCAACCTCACTTCAAACAGTTAAGCACTTCCCCTTGAATTATCATAAAACGTTCCCCTCCTTATTTCGTCTTTGCCCTTTCGCTAGTTACTCAAATCATTTCTTCTTTTCCATCGCTACTATCCAATAAATATTTTTCGCCTCTATGACTTTTCGTTTAACGTCGTACGTTGACATATCGCTCACACTGCCGGCTGGTGAGACTCCCAGTTTTTTTCTCCACTGTGAGTCAACACTCATCCTATACAAATACTGGAGCACTTTCCTTGCCTACCTACTTTCCTTGATTTTCCTTAGCCTCTCTTTGAAGCTCATTTCGCCCTGAGATTCTGTCGCCTTAGTCCTTGCCCATCCCATATTGACCTTTACAGCCTCATTTGTCGTCTTCCCGTGAGTGCCCAACTCAAGGTGTCCCACAGACCTTTGAATTGCACCTCATACACACCACTCAGTTCCCAAATGAACCTTTCCACGAACCTCAAAATACCTATTGGAAGGAGAAGATGGAAGCTTGCGATGAAAACAGGGCTTGTGTGCACACAAGCCCTGTTCACGGATTTTTTCCTCGTACCTATTGTATCACCATAACGCTCCGTGCTTCATTATAGCAGCACTTCCATATTGTAGTGGATTTTAGTGTAGCTTTCTGTATCTTTAATTCATACTCTTGTATTCGCCGCCTGGACCGCCGATTACTATCAATCCACATTTTGTTACACTAAATCCTAGTTGTAGACTTCCCGTCCGCACGTGTCTTCATGCGCTCTTTTAAAATGAGCTGCATATCCGCGAATAAGACCTCATAACATAAAGCTGGAAGCTGCTTCTCTTCTGTCACACTCACCTGTTTGTGTGGAACCAGTGTTGCTTCATTCTCACTTTTTTTCCATACTCACCATGTAAGCATGAATACCAGCTAACTTATGACTTCTCTATTGATGGTGTTATTTGCTGTTTTAGTATGAATAAAGATAGATGCCGTAGTTTTTCTCTTTTCCTTGGGGACGTTTACGCAAACAAAAGGCCACACAACTTGTTAAAGCAGTTGTGAAATTCTGTGAGTGTCTGTGTGTGTTGGCAACGTCAACAAATCGCACCGCGGGGCGCCCTAGTGAGCCGTTTTGGTCAATCATTGGTGCACCTTGTAATTTGTCGTAGATGCTATGTGTCATTCATAAGGAGGTATTCACGTGACGTCATCCGCAAGGGGCGCTAGCGAGGTGGTGGCCATACCTGCGCTCGCCTAACTATGTACCTCATTTTAAGCTGTGCAACATCTCTTCTATTAAAGGTTAGGACGTGCGCTTAACTGAATCGTTTGTGTAGCTCGGGCATGCATTTAGGAATTTGTCACTTAAATAAGCATCTGATTTTAACCTTTGCCATTGTTCTTTTGTTTATTGTTTATACATATAGCTAGGTTATTTTTTTCAAGCAAATGTAGCAGAGATCTAGGAAGTCGAGCGAATAACGCCCTGTCTGAAATAAATGCATGGGACTCCCTAAAACTAAACATGAAATAAAACTAAGGCTGCTTTTATTTCACCCCCCGCCAAGTTCAGTTTCCCATCATTTCGTTAAATTACTCGGAAATTGAAGTTGTGAAAAGTTTTAAATCATTAGGCGTGTATTTTTCACAAAATATGACCTGGGATGATCATCTGAATCGTATTATCACTAAACTATCTCGGACAATCGGCGTTATGCGCCGCCATTGCTACTACTTTCCTGTTTCTGTTAACGTGCTCCTATGTAACTCGTTGTTTTCTTCTTTATTGAATTATGCCTTTCTTGTACGGTCCACAACGACAACTATAAATATTAGCAAACGTACTGTCTTGCAAAAGGAAGCTTTGTGTCTAGTCTGTAAAGTACCATGTCGCTGCCACACAGCACAATTATTTAAAAAATACCGCATCATTCAGGTTCCATCAATACATGATTACAAATTAAGTCGTCTGTATAAGTTCGGTTTATTGAAAAATAATTATACAATTGCAAGAATAGCAAGGCTCCAGAAAAATTTCCCTGCTTATAATGTACGTCAACCTGAAGTGTGGTACATATCGAAATGTAGAACAAATTACGGAAGTCAAATGTTAAAATTTCAACTGCCTACACTTCTAAACCGCATAACTAGGGAACATAATATTAACATATCTAGTGTATCACCAAAACAACTGCGATTAGTCTGTATAATGATGTGATGTGACCACTACCTTTTTCTTTTTCTATGCCCGCATTGTAATCTTTTTTTAAGCACATTGTGAAACATACTCTTCTGTTATTAGGTTGTACTTAGCCGCATGCTTCTGTGCTATCCTGTGTACTGTGGAGATAGGTTTGCTACACAAGCTTACCCTACGAAGCGACCGGGAAGGGACGCGACGCTCTCCACTGCCGTCGCGCACAAAGACGCTACGGCCGGGTTCGTCGACTCTCCGACACGGCGCAGAGATGACACTCGAGGCAGGTCGTCAACAAACACGGGTTTATTAACCCAAGATACAGCACAGTGAGACAATCACGGGATTGCGGGCCGTTAGGGTAACTCCGCAAAACCGACCGAGTGAACGCGTGCCGGCAGGCGCTACGGCTATCACACAAAGGGCAGCAGCCGAGCGCACGTACGAGAAGCCGCCCGCTCAAGCAGCGCGTCAAACTCTCGTGCAGGCCTGTGAGCATCTGCCACGGCGAGCGAGCGCCGGGCGGGAGCAAGCTCAGGGGAGAGGAGGCAGTCACGGGTGGCCAATGACGATCGGCGAAGCACCGTCACGTGTGCTAGCGTGATGCGAGGGGAAGGCATTGTCCGGGCATGTTCGGACAACGTGTCTCCGTGCAGGGAAGACCGACGCGTGGCTTGCACCAGACAAAAAGGCCTGGCGCCGGAACCACGGTTGCCATGTTCCCGGCGCTCGAGGAGCACGGGGCCAGCACTCGCGCTAGCTGGGGAACGAGGCGCCAAAGGGGAGGGCGCGCTCGATTCCCACATTCCCCCCCTCCTAAAGACCGAGGCCAGCCTGTGAAAAAGGCTGTCCGAGGCCAAGTGGCAAGGTCCGCTCAGCCGCAAGGGGGCTGGCCAACGGGGCAAAGTCCAAAGAGGTGGTGTCGTCTCCACGAAGGCCCAGACCGAAGAACGTTGCCGCACAGCACGGACAGGCGAGGTTGTCGTTCCCGTTGACGCGAGCCCATGGTAGGCCTTGGTCGCACCACAGTCTCTCCAAAAGTTCCACCAAAGTTTCACCACACCAGGGAGAGCCCCAGTGCCAGGGAGGAGGTCCGCAGCCCAGAAGAAACGGGGCAGAAGTGCACAACGGGGGGCAGCCAGTTCGCTTGAAGTTCACTGGTCTGAGGATGGCAGCCAGGAACGTACGAGGCGTGGCTGCAAGGTGCGTGCAGCAGCCAACCGCCGAAAGTCGCTGGGACGAGGGCAAGCAGGAACAGCTGGCAGGAACGGCAGGCAGCCCGGAGACAGGGGCCGGAGCGAGCACGCCCGGGCCTGGGCCAAAGCTTTAATGGGCGGACCAGCCGCCGAAAGCGGCTGCCGAGGCTGCTGGTGGGTTGGGCAGGCAGGTGGTGTCAGGAGGGCGGAAGGCGGGGACCAGGCCGGAGCAGGGCAGACCAGGAGACAGCAGGCGAACTGGTCAGGAACCGGCTGGCGGCACGGAAGAGCCAGGCGCAGGGAGACGACAGGGTGACAAAGGGGGGTTGGACAGGAGTGCCCCCGGCATAGCCGGCTTGCCAAAAAGGTGCCTGTCTGACGGTGCTGCCCAACAAAGGGGCGCTTGCCAGGGTAAGGCTTGGACGACACGTCGAAGGCTACTTTCAACCAAGAGGGCCTTCTACCACTTTCAGACGTGTGACTGCGCACCTTAGTAGTTATTCTCCTTTCACCAACGTGGCATGGAATAAAGTCCAGCTGCCTGCTAGTAGGAGAAAGGTCGCTTAAGTGCGTTTCCGCAGGTTGTACCGGTGGCGTGGCTTGGGGCCAGCCTTCTCACGGTTTTTCTGCGGTTCGGTGACCGCCTCCCCCCCCCCCTCCCAAGTCGTTGCTGCGGGCAACGAAAGGTTTGAGGTCGGAGACGTTAACTGGACCGCCGACTTGTCTCCCTTGGGAGTCAGCCAGCATGTACACCAGAGGCGACACTTTGGTCTGCACTCGGTATGGGCCCAACCACTTGGCCGACAGGGAGGCTGAGATGCCTTTGGCGGCGTCACTCAAGACGTGGTTGCGTCTGAGGACGAGAACGCCGACATCGTAGTGCACGTCCCGATGCGACCGGTCGTACTGAGCCTTCTGTCCAGCTCGCGCTTTTGCCAGGTTGGAACGCGCCAGGTCGAGGGCTGCGTCCATCCGTGAGCGCAGTTCCGCCGCGTAGCCAGACGGGCCGGCTTTCGTGGCGCACGCCTCACTGCCGCCCCGCAGAACGCGGTCCATCGGGTTAGGCAGCTCTCTCCCGAAGTTGAGGAAAGCGGGCGTGTACCCTGTCGAACGGTTCACCGTGGACCGCAAGGAGAAGCCGATCTCGTTGAGACAGGCATCCCAATCCCTGTGTTGCTGCGCAAAGGCTGTCAGCAAGGGCTTGAGGTTCCGGTTCATCCGCTCAGTAGGGTTGGCCTGTGGGTGGTACGTGGTTGTTTTGCGGTGCTTAATGCCAAAGGCTGCACACGCATCCACAAACACCTTGGCCGTGAAATAGGACGCATTGTCCGTGATCAACTCGGCCGGAAAGCCAAAGCGGGTAAAGACCTCGGTCAACTTGTCCCAGATTGCGCGTGCCGTTAACTTCCGTAGGGGAAACAACTCGACCCACTTCGTGAAGTGATCTGTGACTGCCAGGAGAAAAACATGGCCTCTCCGGCTTCTAGGGAAGGGTCCCATTATGTCACAGGCCGCGACTCGCCAGGGTTCCTGGCTGTCGATCGGCTGCATGAGCCCGGGAGGCTTG
The DNA here is from genome assembly GCA_030522465.1 of Rhipicephalus appendiculatus. NCBI lineage: Eukaryota > Metazoa > Arthropoda > Arachnida > Ixodida > Ixodidae > Rhipicephalus > Rhipicephalus appendiculatus. The sequence continues at coordinate 771,093 of JALIZH010033003.1, read as the reverse complement.
CCCCCACGAGGCTTCACGCATTAGCACACGCGGCATGAGCGGGCGTAGTGAAGGGCATCACGCTTCATGCCAGGCCAGGTAGCAGAGCGGCACAACTTTTGAAAAGTCTTAAGGCCACTTGCGTGTCCGGCCAACCGCGAGTCGTGGAAATAGCCGAGGGTGGCTTTCCTTAGACTGCGGGGTATCACCACCTTGAAAAACTCCTGGGGAGCTTCTTCAGATGGGACGCAGCGCAGGAGAACACCATCAGCATCAAGCAGATACGAGTCCAACGTGCCCGCAGCAATACCAGTCTGCGTACGGCACTCGGCGCCGACAGCAAAAATTGGGGACCCTTGAGCTTCGCCTTTAAGAGTTGAACGCGATAGCGATATCCCGTCCCTACTGCGTACTTCAATCACTTAGTGCATACTATGTAATTGGTAGTATGGTTTAAACCAGGAGAAATTATGCGCGGCAAATGTGGGAAAATGTTTTCGAACTTGCTATGCACCGACTACGTGGTGTTAAAGGAATACGCGTAGTAAGGTGTGTGCCGTTTGTAATGGGTGGCTGGCTTTAAACTATGGAATCGTTATGATATATAGTCACATATTCTGACGCCCGATGGCAATTTACGCTTGTACCACGCAATATTCCTGGGATATTACATGTTATATTGCGACGCCTATATAAAGGACGCTTGCGTTTGCGAAGCATGGAAGTTATATTCACTGCATTTCCAAGCAGAGGAAGTTATTGTCACAGTGTGTCCAAGCAGAGGCATGGCTGTGTGGTAAAACACCTGCTTGCCATGCAGACGACCCGGGTTGCGATCCTCACTCGGACCCGAAAATTTTTATTATTTATTTTATTTGCATCTTTCTCGATTTTTCGGTCACGGACAAGATGATGATTTTGCGGTCACGGACAAGATGATGATTTTTCGCTCACAACCAACGACACCGGACGCCGGAATTTCTGCGAAACGAGCTCTTTAACGCTATCGCGCTAAAACGACGCGCGTCCTCGCTTGAATGCCCTCGAAACAATGGCGGTCTTGCCTTCGAGGTACTCCACAACGGGCCTGAGTTCCGGGTCGGCTCGCTGTCGGTTGGCGAAGTCGTCGGCACTCATGGTTCCCAAGAAGTCATCCTGTTGGTCGTCCTGCGGCGTCTGGTCGACGGGGGGCGCGAGACAAGCAGTCGGCGTCAGAGTGTTTTCGTCCGGACTTGTAAATGACGGTGATGTCAAACTCTTGAAGCCTTAGACTCCATCTTGCTAGGCGACCTGAAGGGTCCTTGAAGTTAGCTAGCCAACACAAGGCGTGATGGGCGCTCACAGCTTTGAAGGGCCTGCCATAGAGGTACGGGCGAAACTTTGACGTGGTTGGATGATGGCGAGGCACGCCTTTTCTGTTGTGGAATAGTTGGCCTCTGCCTTGGATAACTAGCGACCGGCTAGCGTAACCAATAACCATTTCCCGTCCGTCCGTCTTCTGCACAAGGATGGCGCCGAGTCCTACGCTGCTTGCGTCGGTGTGCACTTCTGTTTCGACGTGTTCGTCGAAGTGCGCAGGTAACAGAGGTGTTTGCAGGCGTCGTTTTACTTCTTGAAATGCTTTCTCTTGCGGCGTTTCCCACTTGAAGTCGACGTCGGTCCTGGTAAGGTTAGTGAGTGGCTCGGCTATGCGGGCAAAGTTTTTGACGAACCGCCTGTAATAGGCGCACAGGCCGAGAAATCGACGCACAGCCTTCTTGTCGGCGGGTGGCGGTAATGTAGCGATGGCGGCTGTCTTCTGCGGATCAGGGCGTACACCGGACATGCTTATCACGTGGGCCAAGAAGATAAGTTCCTCGTACGCGAAGCGGCACCTTTCTGGCTTCAGGGTGAGTCCGGAGGTCTTGATTGCTTGAAGTACTCCTGCAAGGCGCCCGAGGTGTTCGTCGAAGTTTGAGGAAAAGACAACGACGTCGTCCAAGTACACAAGGCAAGTCTGCCACTTCAAACCGGACAGTACAGTATCCGTAACGCGTTGGAAGGTCGCGAGGACTGAGCAAAGACCAAAAGGCACGACCTTGAACTCGAACAGGCCGTCTGGGGTTATGAAGGCCGTCTTTTCCCGGTCTCTCTCGTCGACTTCGATTTGCCAGTAGCCTGTCTTGAGGTCCATCGACGAAAAGTACTTCGCGTTGTGGAGTCGATCCAAAGCGTCTTCTATCCGTGGGAGGGGGGTACACGTCCTTCGTCGTGATCTTGTTCAGGCGACGATAGTCGACACAGAAACGTAGCGTTCCGTCCTTCTTCTTCTCCAACACCACGGGAGACGCCCAGGGACTCTTGGACGGCTGGATTATGTCGTCGCGTAGCATTTCGTCGACTTGTTTCGTTATGGCCTCGCGTTCTCGCGTCGGAAACTCTGTACGGGCTCTGACGGAGTGGCCTGGTCCTTTCTTCTGTTATGATGCGATGTTTTGCGAATGGGGTCTGCCGAATTCTTGACGACGATGAAAAACAGTCCTTGTATTGGAGGAGCAGAGCTCTGAGCTGTTCTTGCTTATGCGTCGGAAGGCTCGCGTTAACGTCGAAAGCTAGTTGATCTTGGTGCATCGTAGCAGGTTCGGTAGACTCGGTGAGGGCGAAAGCGTTGCTGGCTTCCACTATTTCTTCGATGTAGGCAACCGTCGTGCCTTTGCTCACGTGCTTGAACTCGTTGCTGAAGTTCGTGAGCATAAGTGTTGCTTTCCCTGCTTGCTGCTCGGCTATTCCTCTGGCTACGCAAATCTCGCGGTTGATCAACAGGTGCTGGTCGCCTTCCACGACGCCTTGCATATCGTTTGGTTTCTTAGTGTTGACGGAAATGCTGACGCTGGAGCGAGGGGGGAATGGTGACTTGCTCTTCCAGCAAATTCAAGGCGTATGCGGCGGTAGTTCTTTTTCAGTGGATAACGTTATCGACTTGGATCGATATTTGTGACTGCACCATGAAGGCTTAAGAAGTCCATACCAAGGATGACGTCTCTGGAGCAACGCTGTAAGACTACGAAGCTTGCTGGATAAATCCGGTTGCTAATGGAGACTCTCGCTGTACAAATTCCTGCCGGCGTTACTAGGTGACCTCCAGCTGTCCAGATCTCGGCTTTCCCAGGCGGTCTTGACTTTCTTCAACTTCGCGGCGAACGGTCCACTGATGACAAAGTAGTCCGCTCCGGTATCGACGAGGGCTGTCACGCTATGGCCATCGATAAGAACATGGAGGTCGTTAGTTCGTCGTCTCGCCTTGCAGTTAGGTCGTGGCGTCGGGTCACGGCTGCGTCGATTTGTTGCGCTGCTTCCACGTTGCGTCGTCACGTCTTCGTCGGTCCGCGACGTTTCGTCGGCAGGGCTATGTTCGGCATGCGGCGTGTTCTTCACGTTTCGTCGCAGCGTCGTCGGCGGCGGCGGAGGATCTTCGGCATTTCGTCGTGCAGCAACCGCACCTCCATCGGTTACTGCTCTTAGTTTTCTGGATAGGGGCTAGGCGACCGGCCCAGGGTTGGACCAGTGTACTGGCGGCGGTGCGGCGACATGTAGCGGCCGGGCGATGGCGAACGGGATGGTCGTCGTTCTCTCCACTGTGCTCCGGTAATGTAGTCGGCGATGTGGCGAGGTCGTTCACCCGGCTGCGGACGCGGCGCGTTGACGGCGAAACCACACAGTCCTATCTCACGGGACTGGCAACGGCGGTACGTGTGGCCGGTTTCTCCGCAGTGGTGGCATAGCGGGCGGTTGTCAGGGGCGCGCAAAACGTCGGTTTTCCTAGGTGTGTAGCGCTGGCCGACGGGAGGATGGTAGGATGTCGGTGGCGGTGGTGGTGGCGGCGGCGTCTGGCGACGGAAGTGCTGCGGGGCGGCATTTGGTGCGGGCGCGGAGGGGGGGACGTGACAACGAGCAGCAGCAGTGTAGGTCATGGCTTGTGGCTGCGGTGGGGCTGGCTGAGGAACACTTAGTGAATGTTGAATTTCCTCTCGTTCAACGTCCTCAATCGACGTCACTACAGGTTGCGGAGAAGGTGCGAGCTTTCGCAGCTGTTCTCGCACAATGGCTCGGATCATTTCACGCAACTCGTTGGAGTCGAGGGCATGAACAGCCGCGCTGTCTTGAATTGAGCGGCGATTGTACTGTCCGGTGCGCATTTCCAGCGTCTTCTCGATCGTCGTCGCCTCCGACAGGAATTCCTGGACGGTCTTGGGTGGATCCCGCATCAGCCCGGCGAAGAGCTCCTGCTTGACTCCTCGCATAAGAAAGCGAACTTTCTTGTCTTCGGTCATGGCAGCGTCGGCCTGGCGAAACAGTCGGGTCATCTCTTCCGTGAAGATGGTGACGTTTTCGTTGGGTAGTTGTATCCGTCTCTCCAGCAAAGAAGCGGCCCTTTCTTTGCGGGCCACACTTGTGAACGTGTCAAGGAATGCGCCGCGAAAGAGATCCCAGGTTTGAAGTCCAGACTCCCGATTCTCGAACCAGGTCCTTGCCGCGTCTTCCAGGTAGAAGTAGACGCAACGCAGCTTCTCTTGCGTGTCCCAGTGGTGGAAGGTGGCAACTAGTTCGTACGTCTCCAACCAGGTCTCCGGGTCTTCACAAGATGATCCATAGAATGTCGGTGGCTCCCTTGGCTGCTGCATCACGACCGTGGTGGGTGTTGGTACCGTGGCTGTCATAGCTGCCGCAGTAGTGGTCGTGGCCTTGGTCATTCGAGTCTTATCCGGTAGGGGCCCGAATTCTGGATCTAGGAAAGGCAGTTACTTAGCGCTGCTGTGGACGAGGACAAATAAGAAGAGACACTGGACACGTGGGCGCTACTCACAACAATAAAGTTTATTCCTTGATCGCGTCGAACTAAAGTGCGTTCACATACACGTCAAAAAATCATGTGACCTTTGTAAGATACATGAACCAGGAAAACCGGGACGAACAGAAAAAAAATTTACTACAGCAGAATCAAACAAAAATCATAAAGTTTTTTACGGTTTGCGCAGGAAACTAATCTCTTTGTCAGACAGGGTTAGCGAAGTCTTGCTGATGCAAGAGCTACCGTAATAGTCAATTTGCTCACTTCCTATTATCAATCGGGTGACTTCGCAGTTCCTCTTTCTAACGATGACAGTTTTGTCAAACAACGGTACACACGCGCATTGTTGGCAATGAATTGCCAGAAAACCATCCGCGGCTGTCTTATTACATTCGTAGTGGTGTTCTCGAAGACGATCGTTCACGCACCTTCCCGTTTGTCCGATATAAAAACGCTGGCAAGATAACGGAATACGATAAACAACACCTGATTTGCACTCAACAAACCTTCTTTTGTGGTTCTTATTGCAGTTGTCATTAGTCTTCGTTGCATTAGTTTTCCTACACAAACTTAACAGTTTCTTAGGCGCTGAGAAAACAACCTGTACATTGTCCCGAGCCGCTATTTTCTTTAAGTTGTGCAATATGTGGTGGATATACGGAATTACAGTTACATTGCGTTTGTCAACAGCAGGCATTATGTTGGAGCTACGTACGGCACGACTAGCTTGTAGGCGCCGCAGTGCACCTTCAGCTACCGATACTAACAAATCAGTGGGATAACCTGATATCAAAAGTCGCGACACTTGTTCATTGAAGCTGCTTTGCATCAGGTGGCAACATGACTTATCGAGTGCATTGTTAAAACACAGCTTGGTGATACCACGTTTTATCAATTGGAATGCCTTTATGCACTCGGACACAGCAGTAGGATGCACGGACACAGCAGCAGGATTCTTGAAGGTGAACTTCTTTACTGGGCCGAACTTGTGGCCACCAAACGGAAACTCAAAATACAGAAAGCAATGCACGCTGTACACTCATATCGGCGCACAGAGCAGCGGTCGTCGATAACCTGACGAGCGGTGCCGGCATTTATACGTGTGCCATAGAATATTCCAGCCTGGTTGTCGCGCAAGCTCTTGATTACAAGCTCGAGTGTTCGCGCCTTGCGCGCAATCTTAACAAAACGATCTACAATAATCGCGAAGCTTCTTGAACAAAGAGGCCGCTGAGCATTTCTGACAGTTTTTGTGGGCGAAAACCGAATACTGCAGAAAGGGAAAATAAGAAACGTGGCAATATATATATATATATATATATATATATATATATATATATATATATATATATATATATATATATATATAGTGGGAAAAGAATCACGCGGACCCCGATAGAATAAGCAACAAGAAAGAAAATACGACTTTCGTTGGTTTGGCGCTGTATATTTTCAGTAACGTTTCATCTGGTAGGACCAGACTTTGTCAAAGTAACAAGTACATCGTGGTGGGGTTTCCTTATGAACACGCTTAAATGAGATATTTTCGTGCAAGTTATCGATAGCAAGAATGACAAAATAAAATAGCGGTCACACACAGTCGACATAGATTCATGCGCGCACATTTGGTATTCGTGGCAACGAAGTCAGGTTACACACAGTAAGATAGATTGCCCACGCAGTTGATATGGCATTACACACTAGTGATGTGGTAGTATTATTAGATTGCACGGCACGTGGAGGCAAAAAAAAAGGGGGGGGGGGGGGGTTGACGTCAGATCTACGCTTTACCTAATTTTTTCGCAGTGACGTAATCACATGCCAGCATTATACTGCAAACAGTTTGAGATCGCAAACAGAAAATCGGCACACAGCACTAAGATCAATTTCTTGCTCTTTAGCTTCTTCTCAAGTACCCTTCAAACACGTCAAGGTTAATGCGAGAACGCACCCAAAAAACTATCGCAACTACACAGCACAGTCACTGAACACGATACACACAACCAAGTACGTCAACACGTGGTCTGGTACGAAATTGTGGAATATACTGGGTGATTACCAACGTAACCGTTCAGGAAACACGAACGATATTAGAAACAAAGCTGCATATCCTGAGGAAGACCAGGTTATGATTAATGGTGCTTAGTGGGAACGCTCGTAAGTGTGCCTGTGCTTTCGTTAATACCAGATGAGACGGTGTTAAACTTATAGATTCGGTAAGACTCGCGGGTTTCACGATCGTGATGAGAACGAAAGCCTGACTCAAGTATAGTGGCCCGAATATTTTCAAAAGAATGTCCAGGTAAGCGGATGTGTTTTGATAATGGTAGGCTAGGAAGCTTATCGGCATGTGATCTTTGGTTATTAAAGCGCAATCGAAATGAAGTTTCCGTTTGGCCAATGTACTGCTTTTTGCAGACCGTACATTCAAGCATGTATATAACGTTAGAACTATCGCAATTAAACGAACCTCGAATGTTAAGGGTAAAGTCTGAAAACGTGCTAATGGCTTTCTATGTCGTTTGTATATGTACGCACACCTTGCAACCTGTTTTCTTGCAAGGTGCACAGCAGTTATTCTGTGCTCATTTACTTTTGATGACGTTAATCAATCTCGGATATTCTTAGACCGTCGGTATAGCACGCGATGTGGTTCAGGAAAAATACTCTTGAGATGTTCACTTTGAGCAAGGATATTATAGTGGAGTTTTAATATGGAATGTACCTTTGGTGCTGAGGCTGAGTGCGTTAGTACAAGGTTGGTGCTATTCTGTTTCTCGGGCAAATGCTTCCCGCTCAGAATTTCCGTTGTATTTATTTATCTGCTCGACCTATTGCGTCATCGATTAAAGCCGATGGATATTGCCGTTTCGTGAGAGAACTTTTAAGTTGTTCGAAATTAGCTATGAAATCTTCGCTGTAGGAGCACAATCGTTTAAAGCGGTGGGCCTGACTATAAGGAATGGCAGTCTTGCAATGTCGCACATGACTGCTCAGTAGGTTTGCGGTATAGTTTAGTCAGCAGTTTTCCTTCGCATAGCGACGTAGTGTTGTAGTGTTGCCGTGTCCACGCACATTGCTTTGCTCTATATCCGAGTGTTTTTCTGAGGCGAGATTGTTGCTGAGCCTGTGCGTAAATAAAGAGCCTTCCGCGATTGTTGCTGAGCCTGTGCGTAATAAAGAGCCTTCCGCGAAGCAACGTCTGAAGCTTTCTCGAAGTACAACACCCCCATTATACGCTATCATGTGGTCGTGCCGTTGACGCAGGCAGCATTAGCCGTGTTGCGCCCAAACTCTTTTTGGGGGGCGAAGTTGTGCCCGGAAAATGCAAATACTACGCGCAAGCGATTTACACTGCAAACTGATACCGGCGTGAAGAGTCGTCGGCCGTCGAGTAATGTGCCCAGCGGTACAGCGCGTCGGCTTTTAACACGTGCTGTGGTTGTCGTTCACCGGTATGCCTGATAAAGAGCCTTCCGCGAAGCAATGTCTGAAGCTTTCTCGAAGTACAACACCCCCCATTATACGCTATCATGTGGTCGTGCCGTTGACGCACGCAGCATTAGCCGTGTTCGCGCCCAAACTCTTTTTGGGGGGCGAAGTTGTGCCCGGAAAATGCAAATACTACGCGCAAGCGATTTACACTGCAAACTGATACCGGCGTGAAGAGTCGTCGGCCGTCGAGTAATGTGCCCAGCGGTACAGCGCGTCGGCTTTTAACACGTGCTGTGGTTGTCGTTCACCGGTATGCCTGATAAAGAGCCTTCCGCGAAGCAATGTCTGAAGCTTTCTCGAAGTACAACACCCCCATTATACGCTATCATGTGGTCGTGCCGTTGACGCACGCAGCATTAGCCGTGTTCGCGCCCAAACTCTTTTTGGGGGCGAAGTTGTGCCCGGAAAATGCAAATACTACGCGCAAGCGATTTACACTGCAAACTGATACCGGCGTGAAGAGTCGTCGGCCGTCGAGTAATGTGCCCAGCGGTACAGCGCGTCGGCTTTTAACACGTGCTGTGGTTGTCGTTCGCCGGCATGCCTGATAAAGAGCCTTCCGCGAAGCAACGTCTGAAACTTTCTTGAAGTACAACACCCCCCATTATACGCTATCATGTGGTCGTGCCGTTGACGCAGGCAGCATTAGGCGTGTTCGCGCCCAAACTCTTTTTGGGGGGCGAAGTTGTGCCCGGAAAATGCAAATACTACGCGCAAGCGATTTACACTGCAAACTGATACCGGCGTGAAGAGTCGTCGGCCGTCGAGTAATGTGCCCAGCGGTACAGCGCGTCGGCTTTTAACACGTGCTGTGGTTGTCGTTCGCCGGCATGCCTGATAAAGAGCCTTCCGCGAAGCAACGTCTGAAACTTTCTTGAAGTACAACACCCCCATTATACGCTATCATGTGGTCGTGCCGTTGACGCAGGCAGCATTAGGCGTGTTCGCGCCCAAACTCTTTTTGGGGGGCGAAGTTGTGCCCGGAAAATGCAAATACTACGCGCAAGCGATTTACACTGCAAACTGATACCGGCGTGAAGAGTCGTCGGCCGTCGAGTAATGTGCCCAGCGGTACAGCGCGTCGGCTTTTAACACGTGCTGTGGTTGTCGTTCGCCGGCATGCCTGATAAAGAGCCTTCCGCGAAGCAACGTCTGAAACTTTCTTGAAGTACAACACCCCCATTATACGCTATCATGTGGTCGTGCCGTTGACGCAGGCAGCATTAGGCGTGTTCGCGCCCAAATTCTTTTTGGGGGGCGAAGTTGTGCCCGGAAAATGCAAATACTACGCGCAAGCGATTTACACTGCAAACTGATACCGGCGTGAAGAGTCGTCGGCCGTCGAGTAATGTGCCCAGCGGTACAGCGCGTCGGCTTTTAACACGTGCTGTGGTTGTCGTTCACCGGTATGCCTGATAAAGAGCCTTCCGCGAAGCAACGTCTGAAGCTTTCTCGAAGTACAACACCCCCCATTATACGCTATCATGTGGTCGTGCCGTTGACGCAGGCAGCATTAGGCGTGTTCGCGCCCAAATTCTTTTTGGGGGGCGAAGTTGTGCCCGGAAAATGCAAATACTACGCGCAAGCGATTTAGACTGCAAACTGATACCGGCGTGAAGAGTCGTCGGCCGTCGAGTAATGTGCCCAGCGGTACAGCGCGTCGGCTTTTAACACGTGCTGTGGTTGTCGTTCGCCGGCATGCCTGATAAAGAGCCTTCCGCGAAGCAACGTCTGAAACTTTCTTGAAGTACAACACCCCCATTATACGCTATCATGTGGTCGTGCCGTTGACGCAGGCAGCATTAGGCGTGTTCGCGCCCAAACTCTTTTTGGGGGGCGAAGTTGTGCCCGGAAAATGCAAATACTACGCGCAAGCGATTTACACTGCAAACTGATACCGGCGTGAAGAGTTGTCGGCCGTCGAGTAATGTGCCCAGCGGTACAGCGCGTCGGCTTTTAACACGTGCTGTGGTTGTCGTTCACCGGTATGCCTGATAAAGAGCCTTCCGCGAAGCAACGTCTGAAGCTTTCTCGAAGTACAACACCCCCCATTATACGCTATCATGTGGTCGTGCCGTTGACGCAGGCAGCATTAGGCGTGTTAGCGCCGAAACTCTTTTTGGGGGGCGAAGTTGTGCCCGGAAAATGCAAATACTACGCGCAAGCGATTTACACTGCAAACTGATACCGGCGTGAAGAGTCGTCGGCCGTCGAGTAATGTGCCCAGCGGTACAGCGCGTCGGCTTTTAACACGTGCTGTGGTTGTCGTTCACCGGTATGCCTGATAAAGAGCCTTCCGCGAAGCAACGTCTGAAGCTTTCTCGAAGTACAACACCCCCATTATACGCTATCATGTGGTCGTGCCGTTGACGCAGGCAGCATTAGGCGTGTTAGCGCCGAAACTCTTTTTGGGGGGCGAAGTTGTGCCCGGAAAATGCAAATACTACGCGCAAGCGATTTAGACTGCAAACTCATACCGGCGTGAAGAGTCGTCGGCCGTCGAGTAATGTGCCCAGCGGTACAGCGCGTCGGCTTTTAACACGTGCTGTGGTTGTTGTTCGCCGGTATGCCTGATAAAGAGCCTTCCGCGAAGCAACGTCTGAAGCTTTCTCGAAGTACAACACCCCCATTATACGCTATCATGTGGTCGTGCCGTTGACGCAGGCAGCATTAGGCGTGTTAGCGCCGAAACTCTTTTTGGGGGGCGAAGTTGTGCCCGGAAAATGCAAATACTACGCGCAAGCGATTTAGACTGCAAACTGATACCGGCGTGAAGAGTCGTCGGCCGTCGAGTAATGTGCCCAGCGGTACAGCGCGTCGGCTTTTAACACGTGCTGTGGTTGTTGTTCGCCGGTATGCCTGATAAAGAGCCTTCCGCGAAGCAACGTCTGAAGCTTTCTCGAAGTACAACACCCCCATTATACGCTATCATGTGGTCGTGCCGTTGACGCAGGCAGCATTAGGCGTGTTAGCGCCGAAACTCTTTTTGGGGGGCGAAGTTGTGCCCGGAAAATGCAAATACTACGCGCAAGCGATTTACACTGCAAACTGATACCGGCGTGAAGAGTCGTCGGCCGTCGAGTAATGTGCCCAGCGGTACAGCGCGTCGGCTTTTAACACGTGCTGTGGTTGTTGTTCGCCGGTATGCCTGATAAAGAGCCTTCCGCGAAGCAACGTCTGAAGCTTTCTCGAAGTACAACACCCCCCATTATACGCTATCATGTGGTCGTGCCGTTGACGCAGGCAGCATTAGGCGTGTTAGCGCCGAAACTCTTTTTGGGGGGCGAAGTTGTGCCCGGAAAATGCAAATACTACGCGCAAGCGATTTAGACTGCAAACTCATACCGGCGTGAAGAGTCGTCGGCCGTCGAGTAATGTGCCCAGCGGTACAGCGCGTCGGCTTTTAACACGTGCTGTGGTTGTTGTTCACCGGTATGCCTGATAAAGAGCCTTCCGCGAAGCAACGTCTGAAGCTTTCTCGAAGTACAACACCCCCATTATACGCTATCATGTGGTCGTGCCGTTGACGCAGGCAGCATTAGGCGTGTTAGCGCCGAAACTCTTTTTGGGGGGCGAAGTTGTGCCCGGAAAATGCAAATACTACGCGCAAGCGATTTAGACTGCAAACTCATACCGGCGTGAAGAGTCGTCGGCCGTCGAGTAATGTGCCCAGCGGTACAGCGCGTCGGCTTTTAACACGTGCTGTGGTTGTTGTTCGCCGGTATGCCTGATAAAGAGCCTTCCGCGAAGCAACGTCTGAAGCTTTCTCGAAGTACAACACCCCCATTATACGCTATCATGTGGTCGTGCCGTTGACGCAGGCAGCATTAGGCGTGTTAGCGCCGAAACTCTTTTTGGGGGGCGAAGTTGTGCCCGGAAAATGCAAATACTACGCGCAAGCGATTTAGACTGCAAACTCATACCGGCGTGAAGAGTCGTCGGCCGTCGAGTAATGTGCCCAGCGGTACAGCGCGTCGGCTTTTAACACGGTGCTGTGGTTGTTGTTCACCGGTATGCCTGATAAAGAGCCTTCCGCGAAGCAACGTCTGAAGCTTTCTCGAAGTACAACACCCCCATTATACGCTATCATGTGGTCGTGCCGTTGACGCAGGCAGCATTAGGCGTGTTAGCGCCGAAACTCTTTTTGGGGGGCGAAGTTGTGCCCGGAAAATGCAAATACTACGCGCAAGCGATTTAGACTGCAAACTCATACCGGCGTGAAGAGTCGTCGGCCGTCGAGTAATGTGCCCAGCGGTACAGCGCGTCGGCTTTTAACACGTGCTGTGGTTGTTGTTCGCCGGTATGCCTGATAAAGAGCCTTCCGCGAAGCAACGTCTGAAGCTTTCTCGAAGTACAACACCCCCCATTATACGCTATCATGTGGTCGTGCCGTTGACGCAGGCAGCATTAGGCGTGTTAGCGCCGAAACTCTTTTTGGGGGGCGAAGTTGTGCCCGGAAAATGCAAATACTACGCGCAAGCGATTTAGACTGCAAACTCATACCGGCGTGAAGAGTCGTCGGCCGTCGAGTAATGTGCCCAGCGGTACAGCGCGTCGGCTTTTAACACGTGCTGTGGTTGTTGTTCGCCGGTATGCCTGATAAAGAGCCTTCCGCGAAGCAACGTCTGAAGCTTTCTCGAAGTACAACACCCCCATTATACGCTATCATGTGGTCGTGCCGTTGACGCAGGCAGCATTAGGCGTGTTAGCGCCGAAACTCTTTTTGGGGGGCGAAGTTGTGCCCGGAAAATGCAAATACTACGCGCAAGCGATTTAGACTGCAAACTCATACCGGCGTGAAGAGTCGTCGGCCGTCGAGTAATGTGCCCAGCGGTACAGCGCGTCGGCTTTTAACACGTGCTGTGGTTGTTGTTCGCCGGTATGCCTGATAAAGAGCCTTCCGCGAAGCAACGTCTGAAGCTTTCTCGAAGTACAACACCCCCATTACACGCTATCATGTGGTCGTGCCGTTGACGCAGGCAGCATTAGGCGTGTTAGCGCCGAAACTCTTTTTGGGGGCGAAGTTGTGCCCGGAAAATGCAAATACTACGCGCAAGCGATTTAGACTGCAAACTCATACCGGCGTGAAGAGTCGTCGGCCGTCGAGTAATGTGCCCAGCGGTACAGCGCGTCGGCTTTTAACACGTGCTGTGGTTGTTGTTCGCCGGTATGCCTGATAAAGAGCCTTCCGCGAAGCAACGTCTGAAGCTTTCTCGAAGTACAACACCCCCATTATACGCTATCATGTGGTCGTGCCGTTGACGCAGGCAGCATTAGGCGTGTTAGCGCCGAAACTCTTTTGGGGGGCGAAGTTGTGCCCGGAAAATGCAAATACTACGCGCAAGCGATTTAGACTGCAAACTCATACCGGCGTGAAGAGTCGTCGGCCGTCGAGTAATGTGCCCAGCGGTACAGCGCGTCGGCTTTTAACACGTGCTGTGGTTGTTGTTCGCCGGTATGCCTGATAAAGAGCCTTCCGCGAAGCAACGTCTGAAGCTTTCTCGAAGTACAACACCCCCCATTATACGCTATCATGTGGTCGTGCCGTTGACGCAGGCAGCATTAGGCGTGTTAGCGCCGAAACTCTTTTTGGGGGGCGAAGTTGTGCCCGGAAAATGCAAATACTACGCGCAAGCAATTTAGACTGCAAACTCATACCGGCGTGAAGAGTCGTCGGCCGTCGAGTAATGTGCCCAGCGGTACAGCGCGGTTGCGGCGGCAACACGTGCTATTGAAGATTTCACCGTCATCGCTGGTGGCCGCGTAATCTGTCCAATAAACTAGACTTGTTCGCGTCCTGCGTGCAATCTTAACAGAATGGTCACAACCCATCCCGAAGGTTCTCAAACATTGTATCGCGCTCTGCGCCGAGCGTTTGTAACAGTCTTTGTGGCAAGATGATGAAGTCCTGTGTGCTAACTTTAAAAAAGCCAAGCACGCAGGAAAAATTGTGCAGAAAAGACTGACGTTTCGTCCGCGGGACCGCTCTTCGTCTGAGTGACGAAGGCCGAAACGCGTCAGTCCTTTCTGTGGAATTTTTCCTGCGTGCTTTGTTTTTCTTAACTCTCTCTCTCTCTCTCTCTCTCTATATATATATATATATATATATATATATATATATATATATATATATATATATATATATATATATATATATGTAGACAGAGAGAGAGAGAGAGCAAGGCTTTTCAGAGACGTCCTGGCCCGCTTTATTCAGCAGGGGCAGCGAAACCGAAGTAAGAGCGTGTGCCAAAGTGTATTTGGAGGCCAGAAAAGCTTGCCACATTAAGGTGCTGCGTGACATCTCTTCCGTGTGAGTCCTTCTATATCAAGTGGTCTCTCGACTATCTTTGATCACGCAAAAAAGAAACAAAATCCAGCTTTTATATACGAACGTGATGAGGCATTATATTTTAGGGAAAAAAAGAATTGCGATGCCTAGAGGTCGCTTTGAACTCTTCGCATACAAGTAAAATTGTGTCACTCGAAATCATTTATGTAAAATGACCGGTTTCAGCAATTACCACGAAACAATTTTTTAACACGAAAGTGTTTCACGCCAGGGTCCATCAAGACTTCACTGAGGAATTTACGTTACGGAAATACGTCAGTAATAAAGAGACGACAAAGAAAAAGTTTTGCTGATTTTGATAACCCGTGAGCCCTCGGTAGGCGACGATAGGTGTCAGGCGCTCTAAGCATGCGCCATCGACGCACGAGGCTTTCCAAACACTCACCTTCTCCCTTTCACAGTGACCTTAGAGGCGGAGCGGGGTGTGGTGTTGTCTGGAATCGGTGAAGTAAGGCACCGCATTCATAACATTGCCGAGTTTCAGCTTTCGGTGTAGCGAGAGAGACTACAGCGAGCGGCGCGTTCATGGCTCCAGCTATGAGCCTGTCGCGTCCCTGAAGCGCAGTGCACGCATGAGCACAGGCGTAGGTTACCCCCAGTCATGGGCACGTTACCAGTAAAAAGTAAATTTTTTTCGGGGGGGGGGGGGGCACCTCCTTGATTTCGGAGGGGGCACCTCCTTGAAGTGGCCATTTTTGGCTATGTATGCCATGGCGAAAAAAAAATTCGGGGGGGGGGGGGGGCACGTGCCCGGTGTGCCACCCCCTGGCTGCGCCACTGGTTACCAGCATGCACTTGAAATCGGCTGTGGCATCTGGGAAGGAGAATCGCTCGGATTTTATGTACCAAAACCAAGATATGCTGAGACACGCCGTAGTGAGGAGCTCCGGATTAATATTGACCACTTGGCCTTCTTGCCGCACAACATGAAGTTTTGCACCCAGGGGTTCTTTCACGTTATCTTCAATCTAAGCACACGGTTGTTGTTTTGCATTTAGCCGCATGGCGCCGTGGCCGGCAATCGAGCCTTTGCCGGCTTACTCAGCAGCACGGCACTTTGGGTGCTGTGCTACCATGGTGGGTAGGCACAACAGGCGAGTGCTGTTGTTTTTGTTTACAATAACACGATTAATACAACTATGCTATCGAGGGCGAAAGACACATGACAACAGTCCGCCGCAACTGAAGCCTACGAGCGATAGCCGACCGCGATCGAGCGCCAGCTTGTCTAGGGCGCTCAGAATTTAGCAACACGATTGATATTTGTAGTCGACATACGCAAGCAGTTTTCTCGACAACATCGATATGAAGAGCGAAGGTGGAAGCAAAGTAAGCCGGTTGAGCGAGACGGCCTGCAGTGTCGCATGTTTACCTGCGAAATGTCCTTGCATCGCGGTTCCCGATCTCGCTAGTAGCTCGTAAGCTGGCGCTGTTTTGAACCCGGAAATTTTTATTATTTATTTCATTTGCATCTTTCTCGATTTTTCGGTCCCGGACAAGATGATGATTTTTCGTTCACAACCAACGACGCCGACGCCGATGCCGATGCCGGAATTTCTGCGAAACGAGCTCTTTAACGCTATCGCGTTAAAAAGACTGCCGAGTTTGACGCACGCTGTATGCCCGATCCGGCGACCCAGTACGGCGGATCATCACCGCACCGGCTGTGGCACCAGCGCGTCGGACATCGAATCCAACGCAAGATCATACCGTGTGTCTCGCACTTAATGCACTCAAGCATGAGCTGCTTCCTTCATGGGACGTTCAATGCCGTGGAAGATTATCCTAGCCGCAAGCGGCGGCAACCATGCATTGACAACACATGCGACGAAGGCTCCGTGCGTGCACCGCAACGACAGCCATACTGGTTTTCTTGTGGCGCCCCCCTATAGTCGCTGACAGTTGCCTATAAAATAAGTAATTGATTACATATCAAATGATATAATTTATTTAATAAACACGTACAAAAAGGAATGGGGAGTGCGTAACGAGTGAAGACGACGTCCGTTGAGTATATTGTCTATGTTTTTCAAGGTGTATCAGACCAACACGCTCTAGACTCTACTCCAGTCTAGAGGGTGTTAACCAGACCCTGTTCGGAGTGCTTTGCGTCCGCTGGGCATACAAACTGCTTTCAAGCCCCGCCATACCTTGGGACACGTGTTCGCGAAACCCAAAAACCGCACACCTGCGGACGATCAGTGCGGGATCATCTCAAAGTACGATTGCGAAGCGACATAATTACATCGGCGAAACGGGCAGGAAAGCATCGGGAAAACAAAGGTTGCTAAAGTCAACCATGCAACGCGTTCTTAGACGGAGCTTGTTGAACACTGCTGGACAGGGCATAGCTTTGGCCTAAACAATCCGACGACGCTGGCTCATGAATGAAAGCGAAGGGGGGTGGACTTCTGGAAACGTGGTTCATTCGCCACGACGCATCGGCTTTCAACTGCAACCATGGCCCTCTACCGAACGTTTGTAAGGACATGTGGGACTAATGGACTGATCGACGCATCCACGTCCACTTGCTTTTTTTCCCTCTTTTTTTGTTGCCAGTGTATACTGAGGATTCCACCTGCATAGGAGACAAAACGTCTGCCACTTTGTAAGTAATTGTTGTGTCAAGTCGGAGGAGACGATCAGTTACAAAGAAGTTTTAAACTGCTTCGATATAAAACTCACGCTACGTTTAGACGTTTTAGTGCAATTTTCTCCTGTTCTGAGCACTATTCATGAGCTGTACGATTTTCTAAAGTTATCTTGGTCGAATCCTATGGGTCCTACGATCAATCTCGTAGCGTGGGGCGGAGAGAGGCAGGGTTCTATGAGCCTTTTCCGCCTCCAAATTGTTGGTTCCTGAAACAGGCATACTTCTTAATTAGTTAAGGCCTTCAGTAAGTGGTTCCTCCCCCTTCGGACAAAATTCCTCGCTACGGGCCTGCCCACGACATACACATAACAACTCACAAAGAAGTCGGTCCAACTCGCAACGTTTTAATCAAAGCAATAAAAAATGCTATTCCCGATTCCAACTGAGCGCTCGCCACCTAGCGGTCGCGCCTGGAAACGGCACTAACAGGGTCAACCTTGAAAGGAGATATGTTATCACGTTGCGCGCGTTGAGAAGTGGCCGCATAGTTCCTTTATTTTCGCCATGCCGCACGCGCGAGCCCGAAAAAGAAGAAAGCGATGTCCAGAGGCCATTGCTGTGTGCCCCAATACGTGGCATCGCGGTGGAAAGGTGGCAACGTATCGTTCTATCACTTCCCGAAGAATGCAGTAGACGACGCGCTGCGGAGAATGGCGTAGAGCAGAAACTTATGCATTGGAAAGAAGGTGACAGACACTATGGTGGTTTGTTCTAATCACTTCGCTCGCGACTTCATTCTTCCCAGTGAGTACACCATTATTTAGCGTGTGTGCATTCTTGTCAATATTCGGGCTTCTCAATGACCGGAGTATAGTTTCGTTTGTATAAGCAAGCGCTTTAGGAAATTTGTTGCCTTATGTGTGTGAGTATTTTCCGCGTATGCTTGTTTTCTGTGTAAGTCGTAGTGCTACCCATTCTCAAATTAAGATGTTGTAATCCTCCCCCCCCCCCCCCCCCCCCGAAAATTTTTGATTTCGCATGTGTTTATATATACACGCGCACAAATGCACGCGCGAATATACATAAAGGATGGGTGTACCTCACCGAAAAAAATTTCTCGCTATGCCCCTGTCACTGACGTACGTTTCTTCCGCGTGAACTGTAGTAGTGAAACATGAAATACATTTATTATGGGCAAACGTACGGTGTTTATGTCTGTGTTTGCTCTGCGGTGCATACAGACGGTGCTGTGTTCTCACTAGAGCGAGGGAGTAGCACCGCGAACACACACCCACAAGAGAGAAGTCACGGACACACAGGCGCGTGGGTGTGTGTTCGCGCTGCTACTCCCTCGCTCTACAATGAACCAACCTCGCCCAAAAAGAAGTTTTGACGTGTTCTCACTAAACGCGGCGCGCTGACAGTTCAGGTTCGTCAGCTCGCAAGAAACTTAAAGGAGTACTGACACGAAATTTTTCACTTATCGTTTTATTGCGTCAAATGATAGACCAGGTCCCCAAGAGCCTAGAAAATGCACCGGGAAGCGTGAGTGCGCCCTGAAAAATTAATTACAGCATGTTTTTAAAAGCTAGTTTCGGGTCCTTCTGTACCCTGACGTCACGGCAATGGGACGGGTAGCGCCACCAGGCGGTAGTATGTGAATGCGCACGCTTTCGTGACGTATCCTCGTGCGCGCGTAGCTCCATCGTCTGCTGCGCGCCGCACATATGGCAACTGTCGCGCCGTCAACGATGGACGAATATTTGTCAACAGACTCCGACGGCAGCAACGACTTCGGCAGAGAGGAAGATGCCGAGCTTGCCGACCCCGCGAATCATTTCGCATTCGACCCGCTTGCAAGTACGTCAGAGACGAGTCGTCTGAGAGCGATAGCGCCATGCAGACGGCTTGCGCATCGGGAATGTCGAACGGTAAGAATTCGCTGTTTTTTGCTTGATCTTGCGCGTGCATCTTCCGGATGTTCAACGGAAGTGAATAGCCTTCGTGTGGATTTCGTAATGCTATTACTTGCTTGAAATTATTGGTACTAGGCGCAGATTCGACACCGCATGTATGCTTTGTCCTGCCGCTTTCCTATGCAGCCACATTGCGCACGCAGTACGACAACCTCTTGCAGGTCGTAACGTCTGAACATTATATCGATAACGTAATCTGCGTAGGTGCCTCTGTGGGAGTTGCCACCCGATGGACACAGACGTAGTCGGTGTGCTGTCGGGAAATCGACAAAGTCGCGCTCTAGTGCCGGATAAGGCAGCCTGTGTCACCGCGCACCCGACGTTTCAGCGTGGCTGCTCAGACATTCACGCCCTCGAGATAGCGTACTACCCTTGATGGAAGATCGACCAGGCGTCATTGAGGCACCGGAAATCCACAGGTATTACTGCTGCGGTTGATCTAAGTTAGCTGTTGCTGTTGAAGCTGAAGTACGCCGAATCGCAAGCTGTCTCTGGTATGCAAAGTTCATGCCTTCGGTATACTTCCTGCAAAAGTGTGGTGGTCGCAAGTACGACGCGTCATCCACTCACTCAAAACGTGCATAGGCGCATGTTACTTGCTAATATTGCTATGTCCATATTCCATATCGCGTGTCCAACTAAATAAAGGGAAATGAAAAAAATACATGTATAAGTGGCGTTGGACACCTCCGGTCGTCAGGCAGCGCAAATTATGCACGATCTCGAAATCACAATATGTGAAATAAAATCTGCAAGCTTAGAATAGCTGCTGCTTACATTGTTAGATAGTTCTTCACAAATCAGATTACTTGATCTCGCCTTTCACGTTCTTTGTGATTGACTTATGTACTTCATTCTTTTTTTTTCCCTCTATAAGTCATAGTTCTCGGTAGTGCCTTTGGCCCATTGGGTTGATTAAGTAAACGATAAATAAAATGAAGTGTTTCTGCATATCTGTACTTGCTAAAAAAGGAATCTGCATGCTACATAACAATGACGTTTTATTTCGTAATTTTGTCTGCTCGAAAGGGCCCCTTGTCAG
The DNA here is from genome assembly GCA_030522465.1 of Rhipicephalus appendiculatus. Lineage (NCBI taxonomy): Eukaryota > Metazoa > Arthropoda > Arachnida > Ixodida > Ixodidae > Rhipicephalus > Rhipicephalus appendiculatus. Next base: position 750,828 of record JALIZH010033003.1, on the reverse strand, counting down.
TAGATGGTTCTGGAATACGACTCTGTGCACACATTTGATTCAGCTGCAGGATATGTCTACCTTTACTCTTGCCACTGCATTTTTATATCGTATTGCATTCATATTTCAGGCGACATCGTCCCTTTGTAAGATGGGTCTGGCATCGCCTTGGCAAACGAAAGCGAGTGGTCCTGCCCAGCTGCGTCGTCTCTGCAGTGCGTCAAAATTTCCCTCCACAAGACTACTGCGGCTTTAAGTATACGAACGTCATGGAGATGCAGTTGAATAAAAGAAAACGTCCATCGGCCTGTGTCACTGACCTTTCTTCTGGTTGTATGCAAAACAGATGCTATATGACCAGCACTACAGAAGGAAGTCAACACTTAGGCTAACACACATGAAATTCAAGAAAAGTTGCTAAAGTAAGAATAACAAAACAGAAAGAGCTGCTAAGTCTGCACACATGGCAGTAAATACATTCTCCAGATTTCTGAGTCTTGACCTCATGGACTAGGTAAGAAGTGAACAGGAACCTGAAAGACGGCGTTAGCCTGACATATGCTTAGCTACACATTGATGAACTCATACATTACCAGAATTGCATGTTCACCATTTCTCAACCCAACAACTGAAGTACACGGTGTAGCTATGCACGGAAACAACACTGATTTCGATAACACGTGTTAAAATAATGAGTCAAGGGCCACGGTTGGTTACGTGACAATAACAAAACAGAAAGAGCTGCTTAGTCTGCACACATGGCAGTAAATACATCCTCCAAATTTCTGAAAGGTAGTCATCTTGAGCTCATGGACTGGGTAAAGAAGTAAACAGGAACCCGAAAGACGTGTGAGATGCTTAGCTGCACAATGTCCTGCCTGATGAGCTCGTACATTACCAGAATTGCATGTTCACCATATCTCAACCCAACAACTGAAGTACACGGTGTACCTATGCACGAAAACAACACTGATTTCGATAACGTGTGAAAGCAATGAGGCAATGGCCACGATTGGTAACGTGACAATAACAAAACAGAAAGAGGTGCTAAGTCTGCACACATGGCAGTAATTACGTTCTCCAAATTTCCGAGTCTTGACCTCATGGACTAGGTAAGAAGTAAACAGGAACCCGAAAGACGGCATTAGTGTGACATGCTTAGCTGCACAATGTCCTGCCTGATGAGCTCGTACATTACCAGAATTGCATGTTCACCATGTCTCAACCCAACAACTGAATCAGAACGGCGAGTTGGGCGAGTTCTCGTCAAAAAACCGAAACCGGTGTGTAAAGATACATGTACTATAAAGCACAAAAAGCAGTTCGTGCCTTGTTCAATGGGAGTAGTGTATGCCATTACACTGTTATGTGGTAAGAAATACTTTGGGCAGATGGGGCGGTGCATTAACGTGCGTCTTAGGGAGCACAACGCCGCTGTCAAGAATACCGCTAGCACGAGCCTGGCTGCGCATTGTAAAACGTGCCATTGTGAGCCTATGTTCCATGAAACACAGATAGTGTACAGAAGTACTAACCAAGTCTTTCACGAGATTGTGGAAGCATACCACACGCATGTTAACCAGAGCATGTGCGTCAACCAAACGTCGGTTGCTCTGCATGATAAAGAAGTGCAATTCTTGAACAATGTAATCAGGTGACGCCCTGTCACGACATGAACACTCCACGTGATTAATTTTTTATTTATTTACCGCGTGTGTGAAGAAATAAAGCCAGTTGTCAGTCAGCACCTGTGTGTGTACATTTCTTTTGTCCTCAGTCCGGGTCGCGCTGCCCACAGCAAAATTATGTCCAACAACTGAAGTACACGGTGTAGCTATCCACGAAAACAACACTGATTTCGATAACACGTGTAAAAGTAATGAGGCAAAGGCATAGGTCAACAAAATTTGTGGAGCTCACTCAGACTCACCTATGAAATATATCTTGCTCTTAGGGCTCACTCGAACTCAGACTCACCAAAATTTTCCTGAGCCGGACTCACTCGGACTCACACTCACGAAAGCTTTTTTTCAACTGGACTCAAACTCACCAAAACATTACTGACCTGGACTCACTCAGACTCACGGCTCGATCTGAGTCTGAGTGAGTTGACTCATCAGTCCAATAGCCTAGAATTCGCTTTTTCGACCATGGTGTCAATGCTCTTTAACGCCAATATCTCACGTAATCGGTGCTTTTCTTGGTGCCTTTTGATATAGAACCGTCGAATACAAGTTATGCGTGCTCGCAAACAAGTAAGCTGACTTTTCCTGGAATATATGACAACGTAAGATATACTTATCAAAAACTTCCCTGGAACAGTTGGCGGGGGGGGGGGGGGGGGAGTAGGGATGGGAGGTCCAGGCACCTCCCTACATAATTCTTTCCTCTGATCAATAAATATTGAAATGGTGTGTGAACGACACTGCTTTGAAATACGTGTGAGTAGACGTGAGTATAAGCGTGAATCCAGGTAAGGCTGATAGTAATGCTGGAGATGAGTAGGTAGGACCATAGGTCGGCAAAAAAGAAAAGTGGAACTCACTCAGACTCAAGAAATATGTCCTGTGCTTCGGACTCACTCGGACTCACACACAAAAATTTGCTTCAACCCGACTCACTCGGACTCAAACTCACCAAAACATAACTCACCCAGACTCAGACTCATGGCACGGTCCGAGTTTGAGTGAGTCCGAGTGAGTCGACTCATGAGTGAGTTTGCCGACCTATGGGCAAAGGCCACAGTTGGTAACGTGACAATAACATAACAGAAATAGCTGCTAAGTCTGCACACATGGAAGTAAATACGTTCTCCGAAATTTCTGAGTCTTGACCTCATGGACTAGGTAAGAAGTAAACAGGAACCTGAAAGACGGCATTAGCCTGACATATGCTTAGCTACACAATGATGAACTCGTACATTACCAGAATTGCATGTTCACCATGTCTCAACCCAACAACTGAAGTACACGGTGTAGCTATGCACGAAAAAACACTGATTTCGATAACAAGTGTGAAAGTAATGAGGCAAAGGGCCACGGTTGGTAACGTGACAATAACAAAACAGAAAAAGCTACTAAGTTTGCACACATGAAAGTAAATACGTCCTCCAAATTTCTGAAAGGTAGTCGTCTTAACTTCATGGAATAGGTAAGATGTGAAGAGGAACCTGAAAGACGGCATTAGCCTGACATATGCTCAGCTGCACAATGATGAACTCGTACGTTATCAGAATTGGATGTTCACCATGTCTAAACTCAACAACTGAAGTACACGGCGTAGCTATGCACGAAAACAACACTGATTCCGATAACACGTGTGAAGATTTCAATAACACGAGTAACCTCCACTGGAGCACGCAACTCGGGACCGCCTGCACGCTTTAAGTTGCTGCCGCTGCAGACTCTTTTTCTATATCCTTGAAAGGCAACGTGATGCGCGGTTGCGGCAGTGGGGCACAACGTTGGGATTCTTCGTCGCAGATTCTTCGTCGATTCGTAGATTCTTCGGCGCAGATTCTTCGTCGACAATCCGAAGCCGGTCAGCAACTGCATGCTGCGCGTGTACGCGTCCGGAGTGAAGTGGAGCGAACAGAGTAAACTCCGCTTGGTTGGCGTCCAGTCTCCGCCTCGGCCGCGGCGCACGAAGTCGACCCACGCTTGTCTCAGCGCCGGATCGGACGGGAATCGGTGGACGTTTTACTGGCACAAGACTTCACAGCATTCACAGGGCAAAATATCGGTGCCATGACGACAAATTCAAAGTCAGACGACTCCCTTGCCCTCTGATAAGCGTATATTTTGTATTCGCGTGCACACACTCTATTCCAGACTCCGCTTACTCGCTTCACAAGTACACTGGATGACAGTGACCGCACGACCGCACGGCGCGAGCAGATGATCGAGAAGGCGACGCGCAAGCAGCCATTTTTTGTGTTTTGGTGCTTGACGTCATCACAACTAGCCAGAATGCTGCGTGAAGTCACCAGAGGATTAGTGCTGTAGCCTGACGTCAGGTTAGTGTTGATGTCAGTACGGATGCCGCGAGAAAATTGACTTTAATATCAAAATAAAATATCTTATCAGCATTTGCTGAGCTTGATACTTGCTCAGGGCTATCTATGCACACAGGAGATTTGTATGACAGAGCAAGCTCGCCTTCGAAAAAACGTGTCAGTACTCCTTTAAGAGGAACTGCAAAAAGCGATTGTTCCAGCCTTTGGAGCGTACGACTTGCTGGCACATCGCTTGGTTCTTTTCCGACACAGTGCAGCGTAACTGATGTTGGAAACAGGCTTGTTTCCGAGTGATGCATTTATCACCATTCCACTGAATAAACGATCGCTAATTTCCGGAAACCTAACGTGGTTAATTAAAAATTAATTTACTTTGATTAGTTATGAGTTTCTTAAATTTATTACTACTTCAATAATGCATGTTGCTGGGCGAGTCGGTCGTACATGGTTAAACAAGGTGCTGCGCAAAGGACACGGGGACAAGGAAGTAAACGAGGACGGGCGCACACTCGCGACTGGATTTTATTGAAAAGAAAACGTATATTTATACGACACAAACTGCAAATTCATCTATGCGCGTGCGAGGAAGCTGCGTTCATTATCATACAATCTTATGGAGGTATCACTGACGCATATGTCTCTTTTTTATTGCGATAGCTATTATATGGACAGTCTCGACGGGTTTTTGCCGTCGCCGTTGCCGTTGCCGTCGCCGTCATTTCGCGTATAAAGTCCAAATTGATAAACCCCTCGCGCATCGTACGTTCTACCCGCGGGTGACAGCGCGAGAGCGGGGGCGACAAACGCTGCTGATGCCAACATAAAACGAGCCGGCCCATCTCCGTTGCTCCGAGGCGTATGCGATAAGATCCCCCCTGCCTGTTCGACTAGCCGGGAATACTCAAGAAGAGAGGAAACGCCCCGCACGTCTTTAACAAGCGCGGAAAGACGCGAGGGGGGAGGGGGGGGTACCTCATGCAGCCACTGCGACCTTTGGTTTTACGAGCGCGGTCGTCGCTGGCGCACGCGTTATCTCGCAATCTCAGCAGCCGACAGCAGGTGGCTGCCGAGGAAATTGTGCGAACAGTCTCCCTGGAGCGGCGTGAGTTGTAATAGAGTTGCGTGAGAGTTGCGTGAGATCGGATCCAAAAAAGTTAGCTGCCAGCCTCAGTTCGAATAACATTAGAATTTATTGCTATCGCATTCATTGCTGCACCCTTGCGGTGAAACTGCGAGTTTTTTTTCATGATGAAGAAAGCCTCGGCAAGCTCACGTGTCAACTGGCCCCGACTTCGCCTCAAGGTTTTCGTGTACGCCAGCAGAGGCTGGCACGGTTTGCCACAAGCAGCCGAAGGGCATGCGCTGCAGTGAAGAGGCAAATTAGAACCTTGTCCGTTCTTTATGGAGAGCTGGTGTTCCCTATGTCTTTCATTTATACACCGACCCGTTTGGCCGATGTATGTCAGAGGGACTTCAGAGGGATTTCATATACCATGCTCGTCGAGCACGCGACGAATTGAGTGGCGTGGCTCTTAGTGCAAACTTGCACGCTCCTAACTGCAGAGGCGATGAGGGGGGCATAATGAAGCCAGTTTGCGTGGGGCAGAAAAGACCACCGGCACACCATGGCGATTGGCAACATTTTTCAGGTTGTGTGCCACATTATGGATATAGGGGACAACTGCCGGTCGCACTTGTTTACGACCTTGACAACCCTGTATCGCACTAGCCTTGTACCTCTGCAGGAGCTTCTCCGCACGGGTCATACGGCTGGCATTTTTTGGGGGGCGGGGTGGGGTTCAACCACCCTGTAGTTAAGTTCGTGCGTGCGTAGCGTGCGTCTATATATATGTTCGTGCGTGCGTGTATATATTATGTTCGTGCGTGCGTAGTGTGCGTGTATATATCTGCTTCGAATATCAGATACTGCCAACACGAACAAGCGAGTGTTCGGAAGCACACGACCTTATTTATTAGAAACCTAATAACATAGATTGACGAACGAAAAGAAAAGAGCACTCCTATTACAACCGAAACTACGATTTGCCTTATCTCAAGATACACTGACCCAGGCATAGCTCCGTTCTGTAATCAAGTGAGCGGCATGCGTATTCAGCCTTTGACGGGACAACAGAAATCAATGGGATACATGCAATCGGCAACACGAGTCGCAGCGCAGAATTACCTCCGCAACTGTGAAGGCCTTACTTGTAGCAGTGCAGCAACGCAGCGCAGAAGTGCTTGCACCTTACGGAGAGGCCTGCTACACATGTGCAATTGCCTTCTTCAACTTCGGGCTTGCTGGACAGGTTCTTCAACTTGAAGTAAATCTGATGCGGTTCCCCGAACAGGCTCGATGTTTGCACGCACAGCGCAAGTATTTCCGCTGTTTCGCCAGTGAAACACTTTATTGCCAATGAGAATGAGGTGGTCAGCGGAGAGCACCCTTTCGACTTCGACGAAGCAACGCGATCCGACGCCACAATCAAGAAACTTCAGCACAGCGCCAAGCGAAAGTGCCGCGTTGACCCTGTAGATGATTACTTGCGCCCTAAACTTCGTCACTGACTCTAATTGCTATCGCCAGCTGGTAATTCTCGCTAAGCGTAAACTAAGCAGGGCGGCTTGGGCCTCGAGAAGGAAGCGACTTGACACGTTGGTGTTCGTCTTGAGACTGGTTTATTTAAAACGACTAGAAAATAGGAAAGGAAAGTGAGAGGGAGGGGGGAAAGATCGGAGACGGTCCCACGAAGACTGGCGCAACCACTTCGTTCTTGTCCGCATTGTGCTGGTCTGTCCCCCCTCAAGAACCGTGTCATCAGGCGGTAAAGGTGCAACTTCAGAGACTTCTTTGACGGCGTCTGATTTGGCGGGAAGGCACGCCGAGACCTTCGGAATTCTCAACATCCTCCCCCGCAATGAGCACACGCTCATTCCTGGTTGTATTTGTCCGCTGTTGGCTGGTTAGTCGTTGAGCTCAAGCGGGTACAAGACTTGTACCGGTCGTCGAAGCTCTCTTTTGTTTGGAAGGCGTGTGTTCGGCCGTCTCTTCCTGGGAAAGTTTTCAGAACGCGGCACAGTTTCCACATCTGGCGAGGAGCTCTGTCCTCTCCAAGGAGAACTATATCTCCTTCATTATTACTTATTCTTTTTCAGGGCTTTATTACATGCGCAGAACGCAGTTGCAGGAGATATTCGAGCCTCCAACGTCGCCAGAATGAGTCAACAAGGCTGCCGCGCTGCTTCCACCTTCGGATGTGGGTATCTGCTGTCGATTTGACTTCCGTGGTCTCTCGGGGAGGAGGCAAGCTTGTTACTTTACGGCCGACCAGGAAATGTGCAGGTGTCAAGGGCATAAGCTCCCCTGCGTCCGAAGAGACAAAGGTCAGCGGTCGAGAATTAACCACAGCCTCTGCTTGCGTTATAGACTGCGCTTCCTTGCATATCCGCTCTGCCTCTTCTACAGTGTCAGCACCAGTAACAAAGTCATCGACATACAGGCTGTCACTCACTATCTTAGCTGTGCGGGGAAATTTCTCTTCGACACTTTTCAGATGATGACGTATGGTAGCTGCGAGGAGGAACGGGCTACACGTAGCGCCGAATGGTACCCTTGTCATCCGGTATTCTTTGATTGGAGGCGGCATTTCGCCTTGCTTTGGCGTACTCTGATACCACAGAAAACGGAGGGCGTCGCGATCCTCCTCAGCCAGCTCAATTTGGAGAAAAGCCTTTTCGATGTCAGACATTATGGCCACATTGTGCACTCGAAATCGAATCAGGATGTCTGACAAACTTGGATTTAAATTGGGTCCTGCGTAGAGAACGTCGTTCAATGATAGCTTCCCTGCTGCTTTGGAGGACGCATCAAATACGACCCTCAACTTGGTTGTTTCGCTACCTGGCCGGACAACTCCTCGGTGTGGCATGTAATAAATGGGCCCCTGCGGGGACTCACCCAGTTCGTTGACTTCCTCAGCGTGTCCGGCTTGCAGGTAGTTCCGGATTGCCTGGTCATAGCTGCGGATCGTCTCGTCATTTCGCAGTAGTTTTGCAGAGAGTGAGTGAAGCCTGTGCGATGCCGTCCCCTTGTTGTCTGTCAGCTGCGATGCGTTCTCTTTCCATGGAAGTCCGACTTCGTATCGACCGTTCTTGTGGACGATGGTGTCCTCAAATGCCCTAAGAACGTCATCGTTTTCGGTGGTCAGCAGCGCGTCATCGACGATCCCAAGGTGTTCCAGCTCCCAGAATGACCTAAGTTGGCGAGAAACGTCGTCTGGTTCTGTGTTCACGCCGACTCGCATCACGCCGACACTCGTTAGGTACGTTACGACAGACGATGTTGTGTCTGTGCCCTGCAGTGACCATCCAAACACAGTCTATACGGCCACGAGCCTCTCATTGATGCGCTTGACAGTTCCTGTCGTGATGTCCCAGTAGTGATCAGCCCCAACGAGCAGCTCAACTCCAAATCCAGGATGGTAGCCATCAGGCACTACGTCAGCCAGTTCGAGGCCCTGTTCCTGCGCGATGTTCGCAATGCAGTCATCCGGTGGTGGCAGCAGGTCTCCGCTGATCTCTGGCATCTCCAGTGCTTCGATGCGAACTCTGGTGTTGTCGCGCCAGTTTCTCAGCCAGCATTCCACCCGACGATAGCTTCTTTCCTCTAACGGCCTCTGGCCTCCGAAGGCATACAGCCTCTCCGATGACGTAGAGTTTTAGACGACGGGAAACCTCCTCTCGTATGAATGTTCTTTGGCTACTACCGTCGAGCAGCATTCGCACCAAATTTTTTTCTCCTTCCGCAAATGCTCGTGCCGTCTGAAGAAGTACCCTTGCTTTTCCTCGGGTTCGTTCCACCTGTAGCGATGACTGGACTCTGACATCGGCTGGTGCAGTACCTTCACCTGAAGGAGGCGGCGCCGCTCTTTGGTTGAGTTCGCAGACGCCCGTTGCGTGCCGTCCTGAGCACTTTGCACATTTGAGCCACCTCGATGTTCGGCACTCGGCGGCACGGTTGATTTCTTTTCGCGCACTTATAACAGCGCCGCTCCTTTGACATCACCGCGCTTTTCTTGTCTATGGGAATGGGGGGTGAGACAGCTTGCCGCGGTGTGCCCTTCTTCATCACAAAAAGTGCAATGCTCCTCGCCTCCAGTCACTGTTAGAGCAGACGCCGACGGTGTTTGATGGCGATCTCCAGTGATTGGAGCCTTTTGTCTCATAGCGGCATCAGGCACCGGTCGTACTGCGCGCTGGGCTCTCTACCTCCACCTTCAGGAAATTTAGGAACTCCTGAAGGTCGTCTTCAGGAACGGCTTCGGATGTTGTCTTTTTTCTGTAGTACTCGAGGCAAAGCTCATGCGGGATGCTTTACCGAAGAACAGTCAATAAAAGCACGCCATATGTGCTCGAAGCCACACCCAATGCCTCGAGACTGCGGACACCCGACTGGAGTTCATCGTAAAGAGTCCGTAGTCTCTCGGTGTCATGAAGATTGTGCGCCGGACGGACCGCAAGCAATCGCGACATGTGCTCCTCGATTATGACCTCGTCCTTGCCAAATCGTTCGGTCAATGTTTTCACGGCAATTTCGTAGTTTCGATCACTGAGTGGCAGTCCGTCGATAGCAGCCGCGGCCTCTCCGGTTAGATAGCTGTTCAGATACTGGAACTTGTCGATGGTATGGAGCGCTGGATTCTTGTGAATCGTAGACTCGAACTGGTTCCAGAATCTGGTCCATGAGCGTAGATCTCCATTGAACTTCGCGATTTCCAGTTTCGGAAGTCTGGTTGTTAATGACGGCAACTGGAGAGTCGCAGGCGCTACTGTGCTCTGAACAGAACCAGAATGTACTACTTGTTCCGAATCATTGGTTCCTGATGAGGTGCCTGACCTTATTTCAATCAAAGCTTCGTTTTTTAGAGATCGTTTGATTTTGGTCTTCATGCTGGTGATTTTTCTGTTGTAGTCAATGCATTCGGCGAGCGCGGCATCGAGTTCCTGCAGCTCAATTTTCTTCTCGATGGCGTCGTCGACTGTCTTGAGCTCATTTGCTTGCTCTATAAGATTTTCAAAATGTTCTTCTAGCTCACCGATTGCTGTGGCTGGCGCTTGAAGCAAGACGCTGCTCTCTGCGATGATGGCGTCGATGGCTTGTCGAAGGGTGGCTTGCTTTTTCTGCAGTCGTTCCATGGCGCTTTCGATGTCAGCTGGCGAAGTAATCCCGGGTTTCGGCACAAGAAATGTAGATGATTACTTGCGCCCTAAACTTCGTCACTGACTCTAATTGCTATCGCCAGCTGGTAATTCTTGCTACGCGTAAACTAAGCAGGGCGGCTTGGGCCGCGAGAAGGAAACGACTTGACACGTTGGTGTTCGTCTTGAGACTGGTTTATTTGAAACGACTAGAAAATAGGAAAGTGAGAGGGAGGAGGAAAGATCGGAGACGGTCCCACGAAGACTGGCGCAACCACTTCGTTCTCATTGTGCTGGTCTGTCCCCCCTCAAGAACCGTGTCATCAGGCGGTGAAGGTACAACTTCAGAGACTTCCTTGACGGCGTCTGTTTTGGCGGGAAGGCACGCCGAGACCTTCGGAATTCTCAACAGACCCTGTTAAGCGTAGCCATCTTTGTTTTTTCGACCAGTTTTGGCCAGCACACGGAGCGTTTTATGGAGTTGCGAATATAGGCCACTACTTTCCTACTGCTTCGCATGACATGGACTCTCAGAATGAGTCGGATATGCCTTATTTTTATTGTTAAGATAAGCTTATATATGCTATTATCTCCTAAGCCCTTCCTAACTTCAGCCACCCGTCCCACCCTACAGCCAATAAACATGTATCTTTCATAACAAACCTGCAAAGCTTCCTTACAAAACTGCCGACACCCGTGAATGATTTGTTTCACGAGCTTAATGCTCATGGTAAATCAAATAAATCCTAGCATTGTATTCACGTGGTCTAAGTCATTCAAGTTTAAAATCTCTCCAATTGCCGAGAGAGAACAGAATTCCTTCACCACATTACTGCTTGAAGCAATGTGTTTTGGCGAATGACAAAGCGTCGTGTTTGGCATAGATGGTGCTTTTCTACCCCTTTCCTCTTTGAAAACCTCCCATGACGCCTTTCAAGATGCCGTGCCCTGGGCTGCTGCGTGAACTTTTTTTTGACATAGTGCATCTCGCCAAATTATTGCTACTAGCTGGTGATGTAGAATCCAACCCGGGTCCTGACACACCAGAGATTTCCCGGCAACTGCAACAAATCCTAAAGGAATTAAAAGAAATAAAGGAACAACGCCTAAACGCAATAGACAAGAAATTAGAACAACTTACAACCCTGGATAAAAAGATTTCGTCTTGCGCGGAAATGATCACTAACCTACAGAAAGTCGTTTCAACACTAGAACTAAGACTTGACGACCTCGAAAATCGCTCCAGACGATCAAATTTATTAGTGTATGGTATGCCAGAAGAAGCCAAAGAAAGCGAAGACACGTTAGAACTTGCAGTAAATGAAAAGGTTTTCAAAAACACCCTCAAACTTGATGCTGTAAGTATCGAACGTATTCACAGACTAGGCAGGCCAGATACTTCTAAAACAAGACCAGTAATTCTTAAAGTTCTCGATCTTAGGGACAAAACAAAAATCTTGAAAAATTGTTACAAATTGAAGGGGTCAGGATTCTCGATTTCGGAAGACTTTTCACCACGCGTACGAGATTTGGGAAGAAAATAGTGGAATTTTGCCAAATCAAGGAAAGAATCTGGCGACAAAGTGAGTCTAATTTATGATAAACTGCGGATAAACGCAGATATGTTCTATTGGGACGAGGAGAATAATACTGTAGTTCCATTGAAATCTGCTTCCGTCAATCCTAACACAAAAAACCCGCAGCGAAGCTCTCGAAACCTTCGCTCCAGCCGAAAATAACATCCCACATGTCCTTTTTGAACATAAATGCTCGTAGCATACTGAAAAAAACAGACTCCCTTGAAGCCTTGCTTCTTACGTTCGAGCCAGACTTTATAACACTCACGGAAACCTGGCTAACAGGAGATATTAAAGATGATGAGATGGCGTTATCATCCGGAAAGACCGGACGACACGAGGCGGAGGTGTGGCCATTCTAGTCAAAAAAGATATTCCGTGTTCAGTGTTGCCCGATGTTGCGGGTGCTGAGGCTGTCTTTTGTAAGCTGAGCTATGATTCGTGCACTGTAGTCGTTGGCTGCGTATATCGTCCGACTTTGACACTATACGCCTATTGTACACGGAACAATATGCGTCGTCATCCAGATTAATAATCGCAGGTGATTTTAACGCGCCTGATGTCAACTGGCACACATTGCAGCATAATTCACCCTGTGCGGATGTGTTATTTGATTTTATGTTATCGTTGAACCTTTCGCAAATAGTAACTGAACCTGCACGTGTTCAGGGATCCAGCTCTTCCATATTAGATTTATTATTTCTCAGCCATCACTTCACAAGCGAAGAAACGAAGTTATGTCTTCTAGATGGCATTTCCGATCACAAGGTCACATCTTGCATCATACCTCTTTATGACACTGTTACCCCTCAAGAAATACTCGCGTACCTTGACTACAGTAAAGCTGAGGACATTAATATACTTGATCATCTTGCTGATGAGTACGAATCGTTTGTGGAACTTTCCCATAACAGTAGTACCGACATCGATGCCTTGTGGCTCGCACTAAAAGCAATCATATCTCATTGTATAAAGAAGTACGTGCCAATTAGACAGGAGAAACCAAATAAGCGTAATCCATGGATAACGCGCGAAGTTATACACGCCAAACGTAAAGTAAAAAGGATGAGAAAACTACTGAAAACCAACCCATTAAAGTACACACATCACGATCTCAGCACGGCAATTGAATGCATGAAATCAAAAATTAAGACAGCTAAACAATTTTACTTCACTAATACACTCCCAAACTTTTTTGAAATCAGCCCCAACGAAGTTCTGGAACTACATAAACCCAAAAACTCGCAGTGACGACGGAACCATTGACGTAGACAACCAAAAGTCTGCAAATCTGCTTAATGACTACTTTTGCTCTATATTCACGGAGGATGACGGCACACTACCACAGACACGTCCCTCTAAATTAAAGCCTCTAGATCAGCTTTCAATAACTGAAGCAGGCATACTTAACTTGCTGCTCAAACTAGACTCTAAGAAATCATCAGGACCTGACGATATATCCAATGCATTCCTTCGCAGATACGCTGAGTGGATGGCTAAGTACCTATTAATCATCTTTAACAAATCATTGTCCTCAGGGACCCTCCCTGATGACTGGAAAACAGCTAAAGTAAAGCCTATCCATAAATCGGGAAGTAAAACCGAACCATCGAACTACAGACCCATCTCACTGACATGCACAGCCTGCAAACTACTGGAACACATCATCTTAAAGCACATAACCAAACACCTTGAAAAGGAAAAAATACTAACACCCTGTCAGCATGGATTTCGAAAAGGCGTCTCCACAGTCACGCAACTACTTGAACTTGTACACGATGTATCGCTAAGTGTCGACCTACAGAAACAAATCGATCTTATCTTTTTAGACTTTTCAAAAGCTTTCGACCGTGTATCACATGACAAACTAATCCACAAACTCGAACTAACCTTGGGGAAAGGGCCAATTGTCGATTGGATAAAAGATTATCTTAGTAACCGCACCCAGTTTGTAGAAGTCAGCCGGCAACATTCTCATAAATCTAATGTAAAATCCGGAGTTCCACAAGGAAGCGTTCTGGCTCCAATTTTATTTCTCATATACATAAATGATCTACCTTGTCAAATTCCTGTCAGCATCAGACTTTTCGCTGATGACTGCGTTTTATACCAAGTAATCGATTCTTATAGTGACCATCTTGCATTAAACAACTCTCTATCGTTAGTATTCAAATGGTGTAAAGAATGGTAAATGACACTAAACGTTAAAAAATCAGCTGTTTTATCTATAACGAGAAAAAAAACACACATCCGATTTTAACTACACTATAGGTAACGCCCCACTCAGCGCAGTGAAAGAGTATAAATACCTTGGGTTAACACTAACCCATGACTTTAGATGGGAACGCCATGTAAACAACGTCACCTCGACTGCACTAAAAAAATTGTTCTTTTTAAATAGACGTCTGAGACTAGCGCCCCCTATCACAAAGCTATTAGCATACCAAACCTTCGTCAGATCAACTTTGGAGTACGCTAACGTTGTTTGGTTTCCTTTCACTAAAGAACTCATTTACAAACTCGAAGCAGTCCAAAGGAAGGCACTAAGATGCATTTACAATAAACTATAGGTTGAAAGATTCACCCACAGAATTATTAAAACAGGCCGGTATCCTCACCTTACAAAACCGAGCCAAGCTTGCGCGATTAAAAATGATGTATCAGTTAATGCACAAAGACATAAAGATTGACAGTTCCGAATACTTATCTTTAACCCAAACACGACAAACGCGACACAAATACGCATTATCATTACATGAGCATGTCATTCATACGGAAAGTCATAAGCATTCATTTTTTCCTTTAATGACACGTGAATGGAACAGGCTGGATCCTAGTGTAACAACAAGCGCGACGCTATCTTCCTTTGTAACAGTGCTTGAAAATCAACTACATGCTGCCCAGTTATGAACTACCTGTATCACCATTATTTCTGTATAATTTATTTTTTTTAAACTTTTTTTTTACTATTATACTGTACCTATAATTTCTCTACCTACCGAAACTGGAAAGGTATTACTACCTCTTTTGAAACAGTAACCTTGATGCATTACAAAGCGTACGGAAATTGTGTACCTTTTACCTCATGTTTATCCTACACACTGTTTACTTCGATTTATTTTCACCATTTTTTTTACGTCAGTGTATTTCTTACTCCAGTTTTCGCTTTTGTATGCCTCTTCAATCACCTTTTATTTTTCCGTATTAGGAAGCATTATTATTATGATGCACTGTTGCGTTTTCTTGTTTTTGCCTTTGTTAACTGCCAACACTCTCTTTACGTGTATTTGAATTATTGCTATTTGTATTGTCATATTGTAACAAGCAAACATGCCCTTCCTGTAATGATCCCTGATGGGATCGACAGTATTAATAAATAAATAAATAAATTATAAATAAAGACAAGTGCGTGAGCTGCGTCACACTACATAAAATAATGCAGCCGCTGTTTAATTGATAGAGAGCAGCAGGGCAGCCCCAGATGGTTTGTGCCATCACAACATTTATTCGTAGGAAAACCGAAGCGGTTCATTGCAGCGGAGAATGAAGGGGCACTCGACGCTCGCGAATCGTGCTGAGGCTGCTTCTTCGTGTTCGCCACCACATGAATGGCTGTTTTACAAATTTGGGCCCGTTTTCTCCTGATTTTGCACGTAATTGTAATCTATTTCAGTGTGGAACGCGATGCCACGAAAGGAAAGCGGCATGGTGCCACTACATTTGTCAAAACCAGTTCTACAGCACGCTTCCATGCCCTCCTACAAGCTCGCTATCCTCCTCCGGACCGCCATGTTGGTTTACTTTGCGCGCCACCTATAGGCCGCGGACAGTGCGAATATGCCCCCCCCCCCCCCCCCCCCAAAAAAAAGGGGACCTGAACTTAGCAAGCTGTCCAGTTGCAACATGATTGATTTACGACATGTAGTTTACAAGTCCCAACTTCTGCAGGGAAGAAATTTCTCTTGGCGACCACTTCTCTCAAACTGCGAGGAAATTGTGGAAAGCTGAAAGGTGGTAAAAAAGAAAGTTGTGGCTGTTGGATATTTTTTTTATAGAATCAGAATTAACTGAAACGGTATTTTCCGTTACATTTACTGTGTAGAAAAGAATCAGTTACAGTTACGAATTCCTTAAAAGCCACTTCAGTGGAACCTCGGTGATACGATCACGGCTCATACGAATTTCGGGGTGATACGAATTTTGCTGTGGTCCCGGCCTACGCCCATTAGCCTCCAATGTAATGGAGAACGGTTGTTGCGAGCCGTTTTGTGCTCCGCGACGTTTGATACGAACTTAAGCTACCATGCAGGTTCGAACAGGTGCTGCCTGAGCTGCCGTGGAAGACACGTCAATCACGCGCGGCTGGGAATATCCAAACGTGAACAATCGCACAGCGCTTCCACTTTGGCAGGATCAGCCATGCAGCGGGTGGTATACTCCGAGAGTGTGCGCGCGAGTCTTGGAGGCCCTAATGCGCCTTAATGCCGTTGGCGTCGCTTTCTTTTTTTTCACACCCGACAAGTCGATTGTGCTGCTGTGCTCGAGGCAGCGATGTTGTACTGTGTTCACACCTGCCTGCAGTGTCCTCGCAATCAGACTCCCTATTAAAGGCGGACCACGACTGAAAGAGGACGGGGACGGTCTTAGAGAAGACGCTAGGCCTCGCAACGTCAACATGCACGATTGTTGGGAACGCGCACACCTGCCAACTCTCCGATTTGCACTGGATACTCAAAATTTCAGCAAACCTCCCGATAGTGCTGGTGTGGCTGTAAAGCTCCCGTAAAACATACCCCGCACCAACCGCGATAGGAAAATAACAACAAGGGATACTGGTTCTTCCCCGTAACAATATTTCTGGCCTTCATCTATCGTGTGCAAAGCGCTCCTTAGGTCAGTTTCACCGCAGTACTTGGTTGTCATGCGAAAAAGCGCACTAAGATTAGGAAGGGGCTACTAACTGTCCCAGGTCGCCACGCATCTGGTTCCGCGCACACGCCGTATATTTACGATACAAGTATGATCGTTGACGTCTAGAAGCTTTATTGGCGATCATTCAGAGCTATTCATGATGTTGCTGCAACCCTGATAAACAATAAGCGAAAATGTACACCAACTTTCGTTTGTTGCATACTGATTATCCATGTTTTCAGGTGAATCGAATTTCGGATGATACGAATATTTTTGCTTACCCCGCAAGATTCGTATCACCGAGGTTTCACTGTAGTTACACGTTACTGAAAGAAGTAGCTAGTTGCCCCACTGCTAGGGAGCGTACAGCTTTCCTTTAATCTCTTGAAATGACCACGCTTTGGAAGAGAGCATATCGAGTGCCAGTGTTTGTGCACTGCCTAGAATATTGTGTTTGTTAAGTGCTTGTTGATTACATCTTTGCGCGGGATTCAGTATATGCCGTGTCTAGGCGTATTCGCACTCCCCGCGGCCTATAGGTGGTAAACCAACATGGCTGTGCGGAGGAGGATAGCGAGCGAGCAGGAGGGCATGGAAGCATGCTGTATAGCTTGTTTAGATAATGACGCCAGGTCATTACGCGGCGAAATGAGTACAAATTTGCAAAACAACCATCCATCTAGTGGCGAAGACGAAGAAGCAGCATCGAGTGCCTCTTCATTCTTCGCTGCACTGACCCGTCCGCAGATGTCGCGTCAGTTTCCCATGAATAAATTTGGCGACGATACACACCATTTGGGGCTGTCGTGCCGCTCTCTACCAATTAAACAGCGGCTGCATAGAAAAGGCGGCCAAGGCAGCGGACCACGCGTACCGGGCTCTCCACTTTTCGGCTAAAAAGACTGAGTAAGTCTTCTTTATTACAACTTTGTGATATTATAACGTGTATCGGAACATCACCGGGACACGAGGACACCACTTTTAGTTGAATTGAAGCTAAAGTATTTATTTACAACTGATTTTAAGTACGACCACGTGTGTGCTGCAAGGGCGTTAATGCAACACAGTGACACCACCTGAACTAAGTCCACTCAAATCGAAAATAAAGGGGGGATCAAACTCCTAACCATCGCTGTCAGCGAGTGCTAAAGAGTCTTTAGCAATTAGTTTGTTGAAATGAATAATTTGGAGACTTTTCAAAACACGTAAAAAAACGAAGGCCAACGTTTTCATCGAGAGCCATTCGAGCTAGCCAGCCTTAGTGAAGGAAAATATATATTATAATCTCTAGATGGAAGCCTCCATATCAGAAGTACCTTGCAGCACTGTGGAAGCTGCAGGGCTTGTTAGCCAATAGCGAAAGCCCCCCTCAAGACGTGTTCATCCGTCGTCTCTTCGGCGTCGGCTCGCCTACCTTGTCGATACTTGCTCCCTGCAGTTAATACAAAACGCGAAAACCTCTGCGGGAATGCCAACTCACCGTTTCTTTATGTTCACAAACCCACATGTGCAGGGCGTGTGAGCAACGTGGTTCTTTTTATAACAGCGTTCATACTGGCGTTTTCACCGAGTTCTTTTTTGACAGCACGGTCGACGCACTTTCAGCAGCAATCGCGTACCATTCTTGGATGGAACAGCAAAATATTGGCACAGAAAACAATGTATAAATTTAGGCTGTTTCGCATCGTCAACACATCACCGACGCTAATGTTGTGGCGACATCTGCTCAGTTAACATCAAACCACATTTACGGCTTGGTACCGCCTTGGTAGTCCTAGCAACATCAAAACAAACGAGCGATACAAATAATAGCGAAAGAAGATACCTGATGTTTTGCCCTCAGCGTTAGATTAGCCTAAGCGATGACAAATTATGCCACTTTTTTTCTTGCTGTCCGGGCAGAGAGCCAGTAAGAAGGCCGAATTCGGATGGAATCGGGTGGTTTGGGGTATGGGGGGCTGCCATGTTGCTGTACGTCATCGCGGTTAGGGTGGTTATTAGGGTTACTAGCCGGTAATCTCTGCATTATTTCAGAAATTTCCAAGTGCATGCGTGAAGGGCCTAACGTGCCACGTATCGCTGTAACGCGTCATGCGAGAAGCACAGATAAAGCCCTTGCACCTCGTTGATAATGAGAGTTAAGCCCGGTACTATATTATGTGCTGCGCAAAGACACTGCCTGAGTACTCCTCGTAGCTTCGGCAGTGCTGCAAGGTAGTGGTGAGATGGAGTATAAAAGATAGGATTGAAAGATTATTTTCTTCTGTTTGAAGTCCAAACTAATGTCATTTGCATTTCAAATTGACGTACCTCATGCCATAAAAAAGGAATAACGCTTTGGAAAAACGTTACTTACCATTCTAATCTGCTTTCATCTGCGCAAAATCGGCATACATCAAAGTGAAATGTAGTTGGAAACTTAAGCTTAAAGACCGTAGGCCGTAACAACACCATTATTTTGGCATATTTGAGTGTTTATAATTGATAAATTTCCATTTCAATGAGGGGTAGTTCAACACAAAAAAAGATCTCCGGAGGCAGCCATCTTGAACACGCCATTACGCACAGAGTAGAGACAACTTTGAACTCAGTACATATCCGCGATCAAAGTAACGTGGTAGTACTCCAAGCATTGCGGGCAAGCACCCCAGTTAGGTGAAGGAGATTTTTCCTAAGTCAAAAGCTGGATAATAATCGACAGAGGGTAGGGTCAACCTGGGAGCAGACCTTGAACCCGCATTCAAAGTAACGTCTAAGCGTTCCAAGCAATGCAGCGAAGTAAATTGTTTCTTCCAAGGAGAAGTATTGAGTTCCATAGAGTTACAGGAAGGCCACGCGAGCTACGAGGAAGGTCAAGTTGATCCGCAGTCAATGTAGAATTCAAAAGAGCTAAGAAATGCGACACAAACCCTACTTAGAGGTCAGCCTCGCATTCAAGAGGTCCATGGTTCGAATCCCGGTGCCGGACAATTCCCAACCGGATTTAGCGTGATGATGGAGTTGCAAGGCCTTTGGTGCGGCCTCACTGGCGACCACAGCCGGTGACGCACTCCCTCACCAGAGCAGGATTGGCCACCCCGGTGCAGTACTTGGCCACTGCCTCCCACATGAATACACCAATTACCCTCCGGCCCTCAGTCCACAGCGGCTGCGAAGCAACTGACGAAGGCGGCGGTCAGACCTGCGACGCAGCGGAGGGGGGCTAAGAATCTCTGGGTCCGGACAGGCCGCCATTGGAATCTGAACTTGGCTACGTTTAACGCTAGAACGTTATCTAGTGAGTCGAGTCTAGCTGTGCTATTCGAGAAATTAGAGGGTGTTAAATGGGTTGTAATATGGCTCAGCGAAGTTAGGAGGACACATGACGCTTACACACTGCTGAAGAACGGACACGTCCTATGCTATCGTGGCTTAGTTGACAGAAGAGAACTTGGGGTGGGGTTTCTTATCCATAAAAATATAGCTGGCAACATAGAGGAATACTATAGCATTAGTGAGAGGGTGGCAAGTATCGTAATTAGGTTTAATAAGAGGTACAAGATGAGGGTGGTACAGGCCTACGCGCCTACATCCAGCCATGATGATCATTTGGTTGAACGCTTCTGCAAAGACGTAGAATCATCAATGAGTGAGGTAAAGGCACAGTATACTGTACTGATGGGCGACTTTAATGCCACACTCTACACTCCAAGAAATAATCGAGTAAAAAGAGTGTCTTTTTGCTGCACAACTATAATCGCCATCTACCCCGCGTACTTACCTGGCGTTATCACCGCCGTCCCGGCACTTCCCGGTCACGAACGCCGCGCGCGTTATCGGCATGACATTGCATTCTTGATAGGAATGTGCCGGGAGCCGGGTTTTCGGAGCGGAAACGTGAGCAAGCCAGATGACGATTATTGTAGTGTAGCAGAAATACTCCCAAAATACTCGACTTTTAAGTCGTGACCGGGAAGTGCCGGGACGGCGGTGATAACGCCAGGAATGTACGCGGGGTAGATGACGATTATAGTTGTGTAGCAAAAAGACACCCTTTTTACTCGATTATTTCTTAGAGTGCAAGGTAAGCAAGAAGCAGGCTGGATACCATGCAGTGGGGGGAATATGGCATCGGCTCTAGAAATGCCAGAGGAGAGTTACTAGTAGAGTTCGCAGAACGTAATAATTTATGGATCTTGAATACCCTCTACAGAAAACGGGCTGACCGCAAGTAGACGTGGAGGAGTCCTAATGGTGAAACTAAAAATGAAATAGACTTCATTCTGTGTGCACACCCGGGTATTGTACAGCATGGGGAAGTAGTTGGCAAGATCCGATGGAGTGACCATAGAATGGTAAGGACTCGAATTCACCTAGACTTGAGAAAGGAACGGCAGAAACTGATACGCAAGAAGCCAATTAATGAGCTAGCGCTGAGAGAGAAAGTACAGGAATTCAGTATCGCTTCAGAATAGATTCGAGGCTCTAACCGAGGAAACAGACGTTAGCGTTGACGCAATGAACGATAATCTGACTGTATAAGGCAACATCTGACCTGTTGAAAGATGGTGGAGAGATAGTGTTAGAAAAACTGGCCACCCTGTATACGAAGTGTCTCTTGACGGGGAGGGTACCAGAATTTTGGAAGAATGCCAACATTATCTTAATCCACAAGAAAGGAGACGTCAAGGACTTGAAAAATTACAGGCCGATCAGCTTACTGTCCGTTGTCTACAAGCTATTTACAAAAATAATAGCTAATAGAATTAAGACGACAGTAGAGTTTAATCAACCAAAGGATCAAGCAGGATTTCGTACAGGCTACTCAACAATAGACCATATTCATACTATCAATCAGGTGATAGAGAAATGCGCGGAATGCAAACAACCCCCCATACATAGCCTTCATAGATTGCGAGAAGGCATTTGATTCAGTCGAGATATCAGCAGTCATGCAGGGACTGCGGGATAAAGGGGATCCACGAAGCCTATATAAACATACTGGAGGAAATCTGCAGCGGATCCACAGCCACCATAGTCCTCCATAAAGAAAGCGACAGAATCCCAATAAAAAGGGGTGTAAGGCAGGGAGACACGATCTCTCCAATGCTATTCCCCGCATGTTTAACGGATGTTTTCAGGACGCTAGACTGGGAAGAGTTAGGGATAAGAGTTAATGGAAAGTATCTTAGTAACCTGCGATTCGCTGATGACATTGGATTGATGAGTAACTCAGGGGACGAATTACAGCTCATGATTACTGAACTGGACACGGAAAGCAGAAGAGTAGGTCTGAAAATTAATATGCACAAAACTAATGTAATGTGCAACAGTCTCGGCAGAGAACAGCGCTTTGCGATAGGTGGCGAGACACTGGAAGTTGTAAAGGAATATGTCGACTTAGGACAGGTAGTAACCGCGGAGCCAAACCATGAGAGTGAAATAACTAGAAGAATAAGGATGGGGTGGAGCACATTCGGCAAGCATTCTCAAATCATGAATGGTAGTCTACCACTATCCCTCAAGAAGAAGGTATATAACAGCTGCATCTTACCAGTACTTACCTGCGGAGCAGAAACCTGGAGGCTTACAAAGAGGGTTCAACTTAAATTGAGGACGACGCAGCGACTGATGGAAAGGAAAATGATAGGTGCAACCTTAAGAGACAGGAAGAGGGCAGAGTGGGTTAGGGAACAAACGGGGGTTAAGGATATCATAGTTGAAATCAAGAAGAAGAAATGTTCAAGGGCCGGGAACGAAGCGCGTAGGCAGGATAACCGCTGGTCATTAAGGGTAACTGACTGGATTCCAAGAGAAGGAAAACGCGTGCGAGGGAGACAGCAAATTAGGTGGGCAGATGAGATTAAGTTTGCACGTATAACTTGGCAGCAGAAAGCACAGGACCGGGTTGATTGGCGGTACATGCCTTCGCCCTGCAGTGGGCATAGTCAGGCTGATGATGATGATGATGCATAGTTCATGTAGCGGGACGCAGCTCGCACACTTCGTGTCTTGAAAGGCGTCATGGGCAGTTCACAAAGAGGAAAGAGGTAGAAACGCATCATCTCATACACGACGCTTTGTCACTCGCGAAAACAAATTGCGTCAAGCTGTAATGTGGTGAAGGAATTCTGTATGATTTCGTTCTTTAATAGTTTAACTGCGCTAATACACACAAGAACATAGAGAAAGTAAAGGGGGGGGGGGAGGAGGGGGGTAAGCAGCGTCTAGCTGTACAAAACGCCGTATTCTGCGATTTCACGTCGTTTGGTGTTGTTTCGTGACGTGAGTGAGTGAGTGAGTAAATCCGATTTATCATGAGCATTATGCTCATGAAACAAATCATTCACTGGTGTCGGCAGTTTTGTAAAGAAGGTTTTGCAGTCTTGTTAGGGAAGATGCATGTTCATTGGCTGAAGGGTGGGGCGGGTAGGCTAAAATTAGGAAGCGCTCAGGAGATACTAACATATATAAGCTTATCTTAACAATAATACTACATCACATAAGATTCGACCAAGATGACTTCGTCACATCATACAGCTGATTGCTGAATGGTGCTGAGAACAGGAAAATTGCACTAGAACGTTTAAACGAAGCGCGCGCTCGCGTGAGTTTTCTATTAGCACGTGTGCAGTTCGTGCTTTCTTTTTCTCCTACTGCCGCTTCTTAGGATGACCTACAATAAACCGTATTGAAGTGGTGCAGGCTTGCCTACAGATTACTACACATGCGATCATCACGCATTTTACATTGGCATATTTCACTAGAAAGAAGGTGAGAATATTTTAGGGGCGAAGCTCCTTAAGGTCGAGGCTTGTACATCACTCCACCGGTGTCCCCCGCTGTAGCCACGCTAGTGCGATGACGATGACGCTGCCATCACGGCACAGCACATGCAAGGTAACCATTATACGCCATGGCGAAGACGATGACGCTGATGGCGATGAAGAATAAGCGCGTTCCAGACCACACATTCTCTTTTAGGGGCGAAGCTCCTCAAGGTCGAGCCTTGTACATCACTCCACCGGTGTCCCGCGGCGTAGCCACGCTAGTGCGCTGACGATGACGCTGCCATCACAGCACAGCACATGCAAGGTAACCATTATACGCCATGGCGAAGACGATGACGCTGATGACGATGAAGAATAAGCGCGTTCCAGACCACACATTCTCTTTTAGGAGCGAAGCTCCTTATGGTCGAGCCTTGTACATCACTGCAGCCACGCTAGTACTAGCCGCTCCCCCTAGTGGCGCAGCTGTGCTCTCATATGATTTGCATGGCGCTTCGATACTGCTACTACGGCTATGAACAACGGAGAAGACAAGGCAGCGGCGGAGCGGAGGGCTCGCAAAGCGGCTGCAGCACGGGCTCGCCGTCAAGACCCAGAGGTGAGAGCTCGCGAAGCCGAAGCGAAACAGGCTGGTGGTCAAGCCGACGCCGAGCTGATGGCCCGCGTAGCCCAAGAAAGGCAACAAGATCCAGATGCGGCGAGGCCCTCCAAGCGGCGGCGGCACGGGCTCGTCGACAAGCGGACCCGGACGCGGCGAGGGCCCGCGAAGCGGCGGCGGCACGGAAGCGGCGACAAGCGGATCTGGAGGCGGTGCGGGCGTGGGAAGCTGCAGCCAAGCGCTTAAAGCGGTCACTACCTGAGGTTGGTGGCGCCGATGCGCGCTTTAAGCGCGATTTCCTAGATCGCAGTTTCCACTACATCGAGCTTTACACTACATCCAATTCAAGATCATTTGGCTTTATACTTTACGGACCACAAGGCCATTATACTCAAAGGGAAACGTTACCCTGAGCTTAGTCATATATGACTAAAATCAGGGGAACCCCCTCCTTGTGGTCCGTAAAGTAATAAAAGAGCTGTTGGACAAAACAACAGCATCTACCCATATGTGAATAATAAAACATTATGTATATACTGTATCAATATGTGCATTATAAAATATTCTGCATATACTGTATATAATCACACCAACCCCGTGTTTGTGTCACGTCTTTACATGATCGAGTGGGCAAAATGTACGGAGGATTCACGGTTTACCACATTTATTCTCCGGAGCTTCGCCCATTCATCATCATTTACTTCGTGGATATGGCGGGACTTTTTGCGGAGAACCTGGTTTCCTCACCGGAGCACGGAGCCCGTATGTTGGATATTGCCACTCGAGCGTGAAAAAGGCTAACAAAGCCTGTCTGCCTGCATGGCAGGTGTTAGCAGGGCCCGCCACACGAAGGCACTGCGTAGTCTGTTGATCCTCCTCGAGGCCTTTAAGATACTATCATGCCAAGCCACGTTTCGAATTGCTACAGTTGCATACATTTTAACCTTAGATCTGGTAGAAACAAGAGATGAACCTGACTGCTTCTTTTGGCGGAACAGAATGTCTATTTGGTGTTGTGATATTTTCGGAAACATGGTTTGCTTCAGAAGATGATGTATAGGGTATTGCCGGTTACAAATCCTTTTACATGAACCGCCGTGATAGACGTGAGGGAGGTGTTTCAATGCTGGTTTCAAATTCATTTACCTCTGAGCTTCTTACTGAATTCTGTTGTACCAATCAGCACTATGACGCTGTCGTAGTTAAATGTAGCAATATAATCTTTTGTGTTCGCTACCGGCCTCCATCGGGAAATTATTTGCTGTTTTTATCGTATTTAGATTCTCTGTTAGAATTTGTTAACAATAACAATTACCAAAATGTTCTTGGAGGTGATCTAAACATAAATCATGTTGCGTGAAGGCACACAGGGAAACAAGGCGTATTCACAATGTATTTACACAGCGCCCAAGCGTAGACCAAGATGGAAGAGAAGAGCGTGCCCCACAACACACAAACACGTCGTCATCCTTGGCGCCTCTCTGGCTGCTTCAGTATGACATGGTCTTATAACATAACCCCCCGGGTGCTGAAGCGCCGTCTCAGTGCTTTCTATGATGTTGCAGAGTGGTAAAGCTTAAGGCGGGATACATGAACAATATCTGTAGACAGTGAAGCGGAGGCAGATGAAGATTCGAGCGGGGCTATCTCGTAGGTGACGTCTGTCACCTGGCGCAATACGCGGTAGGGTCCCGAGTATCGAGAAAGCAGTTTTTCAGAAAGTCCAAACCGCCGAGTCGGAGTCCACAATAGCACAAGGGAAGCCGGAGTAAAGGCAACGTGGCGATGATGTGCGTCGTAACGCCGCCTCTGGTGCTCTTGCGATGTTAGAAGGCGCTGACCTTCTCGTGCTTTGCGAGCTCTAGTGATAGCATCACGGGCGTATTCACTCGGCGAATCGGGGGCTGCCGGAAAGATGGTGTCGAAAGGTAACGTTGGATGGTAACGAAAGGTAACGTGAGGAATTATACGCAAATGTAACAAAGGGCAATGCAATGTCCCAGTCTTGGTGGTCGGAGGAGACATACATGGAGAGCATATCAGTTAAAGTCCGGTTGAATCTTTCAGTCAGTCTATTAGTTTGCGGGTGGTAGGCCGTCGTAAATTTATGTTTCGTCTCGCAGGAGCGAAGCAAGTCGTCGATAACTAGGGAAAGGAAATAGCGCCCACGATCTCTGAGGAGTTGGCGTGGGGCGCCAGAATGACGTCGTGCAGGAGAAAATCGGCAACGCCAGTTGCACATCTGGTTGGTAGAGCCCGTGTAATGGCGAACCGGGTGGTGTGATCCGTCGCGACAGCTATCCACTTGTTCCCAGAAGTAGACGCCGGGAAAGGGCCTAGGAGATCAAGACCAAGGCGGAAGAAGGGGTCAAATGGAACATCAAGTGGCTGGAGGAGTCGGGCAGGACTCATAGAAGGTTTTTTCCTGCGTTGACACTGGTCGCATGTGGCGACGTACCGGCGGACGGAGCGATAAAGACTGGGCCAGTAATATCGATGCTGTACACAGAACAGATCGTCTGAAGGCCCGCGTTTGCCAGTTCTTGGCGCACAACGGTCTGTATTAGCGATATGGTCGGCTCAGGATCACTCGGCGCCAGTGCTCTCAAGGGTGCGGGCGATATGGCTTCAATTCCGCGGCGAACGATTCTGGTAATGTCACCGGAGTGTAAACATTGGGTTGGGTCTCTACACGGAGGTCCTCACAAGTTGACGTCGCAGCAGTGTTGGGAAGACGGGGGGAAGTGGTGGGCAATGCGACGGCTTTTAGCCTCTTCAAAGCGTCGGCACTCCTAGATAACATCTTGAACGGTGGAACAGCCTTTGAACGCAAGGAGGTTAAAGGCATCGTCTGCGATCCCCTTGAGCACTGGCGCTACCTTGTCGGCTTCGGCCATGGTGGTGTCAACTTTGCGGCAAAGGGTCAGAACATCCTGTATATACGCCAGGTACGACTCCGTGGATTCTGCACACGTATGCCAAGTTCTTTCTTAGCGGCCCGCTTGCAGCTGGTAGATTGTCCAAACAACTCGCGTAACTTGGTCTTGCATACACTCCAGCTGGTGATCTCTTCCACATTGTTGTTGAACCACGCCTTGGCCGTTCCTTTTAAGTAAAAGATAACGTTCACTGGCATCAAGGTTGGGTCCCACCTGTGGTTTTCGCTCACGAGCTCGTAGAGATTAAGCCACTCATCTACGTCTTCGCCATCAGTTCCCGAAAAGTTGCCAGGATCACGGGGTGGAGCGGCCACAACGAGCACAGGCGAGGTGGCCGCCGTTGGTGAGTTGGGAGCGGCTGTTGACGCAGCATCGCTGCCGGTTGACATGTTTGAAGCAGCGACTTGGAGTCCGCTGCGAAGCTCCGTCGTGCGTTGCTACCTAGCACCTCCACCAAAATGTTGCGTGAAGGCGCACAGGGAAACAAGGCATATTCAAAATGTATTTACACAGCGCCCAAGCGTAGACCAAGATGGAAGCGTGCCCCACAACACACGAACACGTCGTCTTCCTTGGCGCCTCTCTGGCTGCTTCAGTGTGACATGGTCTTATAACAATATGATTACCCAGAATAAGATGAAATTACAATGAGAATCTATAACATCGCCTACGCGAGTTACGGCAACATGTGAAACTGTATTAGAATTGTTCTTAATGTGTCTTCTGTAAAACCTGGTGTTTTCGTATACGCAATTAGTGACTACTTACCTGTGTTTATATTCTTTGCTACCGCAGTTGAAAAACAAAAACAAGTACATCAAGCGTTCTCTTATCGGCTCGTAAATACTAACACTTTGTCTGCATTCCGAGAACGTCTTGCCAGTGCCACATGGGATGATGTGTATAGAGAAAAAAATGCAGATGCGGCTGATGACAAGTTTATGCAATTATTTATGGAAGTATACTACGCATGTTTCCCTGCGAAAACTTTAAAGCAGACAAAGAAATGTCGCAAACCGTGGATAGATAAGCACCTGCTTAAGCTTATAAATAAGAGAGACAAGTTGTACGGTTCATTTATGGAAACTAAATCCCCGGAAGCATTTAAAGAATACAGGAACTACGTCAGAAAACAATTAAGGGTTGCTAAGAAGCACTATTACTTTAATCTCTTCAACTCATCTGCAGGACGCCCTGATAAAATTTGGAAGACACTTGCTTCGATAACTGGGACTGCGCTTGCAAAAAACTACCACAGTCCTAAAAGACGGCAATGAACTAAAAGGGGTTGATCTTGCTAATGCTTTTAACGATTTTTTTGTCCCTTGGTCCGACATGTGATGGTATCGACCTTTCGTAGATGAACTCGCCTAATAAGCAGTCATTATTTCTAAGGGGTGTTACAACGCAAGAAGTTGTCATTAATTAACAGCAGAGCCACAGATGCATTTCGTATCCAAACAGCGCCGTTCGTCATAGACATAATTGCATCTTGCCTAGAGTACATTTTTAATCTGTGTTTGTCAGCAGGCGTTTTACCTCGTGGCATGCAGACGGCAAAGGTGACAGCAATATTCAAAAAAGGCGACAAGAATGATCTTTCAAATTACCGCCCTTTATCAGTGTTGCACGTTTTTTTCGAAAGGTTTAGAGAGGGTGATTTTATCGCGGTTTTGTTCGTTTACTGACCACTTTGGTATTATAAGTCCTGCACAGTTCGGTTTTCATAAAAACAGGTCAACTGAATTAGCCCTAATGACCCAAAAGGAGTTTATATTGCAAAAAATTGAGGAAAAGAAAATGGTGCTTGGAATTTTTATCGATTTTTCCAAGGCCTTTGACCTTATCAGTCATGATGTTTTGCTTAAAAAAACTTGATCGCTACGGTATTCGCGGCGTAGCTCATTCTCTTATTACGTCCTACCTTCAGCACAGATCCCAGTTCGTAGCTATTCGCAACTCCATAAAACGCTCCGTGTGCTGGCAACACTGGTCGAAAAAACAAAGATGGCTACCCTTAACAGGGTCAACGCGGCACTTTCGCTTGGCGCTGTGCTGAAGTTTCTTGAGTGTGGCGTCGGATCGCGTTGCTTCGTCGAAGTCGAAAGGGTGCTGGCCGCCCCATTCTCATCGGCTTAAAGGATTTCACTGTCAAAACAGCGGAAATAGTTGCGCTGTGCGTGCAAACATAGAGCCTGTTCGGCTCATATTTACTTCAAGTTGAGGAACCTGTCCAGCGAGCCCGATGTTGAAGAAGGCAACTGCTCATGTGTAGCGCGCCTCTCCGAAAGGTGCAAGCACTTGTGCGCTGCGTTGCTGCACTGCTGCAGATAAGGCCTTCACACTTTCCGAGGTAACTCTGCGCTGCGACTCGCGTTGCCGATTGCATGTATCCCATTGATTTCCGTTGTCCCGTCAAAAGCTGAATATGCATGCCGTTCACTTGATTACAGAACGGAGCTACCCTGGGTCAGTGTATATTCAGATAAGGCAAATCGTAGTTTCGCTTGTAATAGGAGTGCTCCTTTCTTTTCGTTCGCCTATCTGTGTTATTAGGTTTCTGATAAATAAGGTCGTGTGCTTCCTGAACTCTCGCTTGTTCGTGTTGGCAGTATTTGACATTCGAAGCAGATATATACACGCACACTACGCACGCACGAACATAATATATACACGCACGCACGAACATATATATAGACGCACGCTACGCACGCACGAACTTAGCTACAGGGTGGTTGAAGCCCACCTCACCCCCAAAAAATGCCAGCCGTACGACCCTGGCGAAAGTATTAATAAATTTAAGAAACTGATAACTAATCAAAGTAAATTAATTTTGTATTAACCACGTTAGGTTTCCGGCAATTAGAGATCGTTTATTCAGTGGAATGGTGATAAATGCATCACTCGGAAACAAGCCTGTTCCAACATAAGTTACGCTGCACTGTGTCTGAAAGGAACCAAGCGATGCGCCAGCAAGTAGTGCGCTCCAAAGGCTGGAACAATCGCTTTTTGCAGTTCCTCTTAAGTTTCTTGCAAGCTGCCGACCCTGAACTGTCAGCGCGCCGCGTTTAGTGAGAACACAGCACCGTCTGTATACACCGCAGAGCAAACACAGACATAAACACCGTACGTTTGTCCATAATAAATGTATTTCAGGTTTCACTACTACAGTTCACGCAGAAGAAACGTACGTCAGTGACAGAGGCATAGCGAGAAATGTTTTCGTTGAGGTACACCCATACTTTATGTATATTTGCGCGTGCATTTGTGCGCGTGTATATACACACATGCGAAATCAAAAAATTTCGCGAGGAAGGATTACAGCAGCTTAATTTGAGAATGGGTAGCACTACGACTTGCACAGAAAACATACACGAAAAATACACTCACACACATAACGCAACAAATTTGCCAAAGCACTTGCTTATATACACGAAACTATAAAGAAGCCCGAATATTGACAAGAATGCACACACGCTAAATAATGGTGTACTCACTGGGAAGAATGAAGTCGGCGCGAGTGAAGTGATTAGAACAAACCACCATGGTGTCTGTCACCGTCTTTCCAATGCGTGAGTTTCTGCTCTACGCCGTTCTCCGTCGCGCGTCGTCTGCTGCATTCTTCGGGAAGTGATAGAACGATACGTTGCCACCTTTCCACCGCGAATGCCACGCATTTCGGCACACAGCAATGGTCTCTGGACATCGCTTTCTTCTCTTTCGGGCTCGCGCGTGCGGCATGGCGAAAATAAAGGAACTATGTGGCCGCTTCTCTACGCGCGCAACGTGCTAACATATCTCCTTTCAAGGTTTATCATGTTAGTGCCGTTTCCAGGCTCGGCCGCTAGGTGGCGAGCGCTCAGTTGGAATCGCGAATAGCCGGGGACCTATCGGAGTAGAAATCTGTAAGAACAGGCGTCCCACAGGGGAGCATATTGGGTCTGTATCTCTTCATATTGTACATCAATGACATTGTCAATGTTGATCCATCTGCTAAGTGCGTAATTTACGCAGACGATACAAGTCTGTTTTCTGATGGTGACTTGAAATGTCAAATCGAGCCAATAAGACGCTTGCAAGTATACAAAAGTGGGCGACAAGTAATTATCTTAAGAATAATGTTGAAAAAACAAAGGCAGTGATGTTTCATCCACGTAACAAACAATTTCAACTAACCCCAATTAAATTAAATAATACTGAAATAGAAATACTATCGTCTTTCAAATCGCTTGGCGTATATTTCTCTGAAACTATGTCGTGGGATTGCCAAGTGAACCACTTAGTTAGTAAATTATCTAGAGCAAAAGGTACTATGCGTCGCCATTGTAACTATCTTCCCACATCCATTAATATGATGTTATATAATTCAATGTTTCTTTCCCTAGTTCAATACGGAATTCTAGTCTGGGGACGACTTCAGCTGAAAACATTCACATGCTGATGCTATTACAAAAAAGAGCAATACGCCTTGTCTCCAGGGTGCCATATCTTGGCATACTGCTCCTTTGTTTACAAAGCTTAGAAATATAAGAATTGAATCTTTGTACGCGTATAGGCTTTGTCGCATGTATAGAATAGAACAAATTAACAGTGATAACGCTTTACCAAATTTTGCATCCTTACAGCAACATAATTCTTTTTATAAATTTCGTCATTCAGAGCCTTGGATCGTTAGCAAAAAGAGAACTAAATACGGTGACCAAATGCTACAGTTTCATTTACCTACTGTTCTAAATCAATTATACAAAGAAAAGGGTCTCAGTGTATCAACTCTGTCGCTAAAAAGGCTACGCGACGTATTTATGTGATTGCTTGTGCTGCCATGGGTTCAGCTGTTTGTCTTTTCTATGTCTTTAGCACTTCTCCTATTTTCTTCCCCTTTTTTTTCAAACGTTTCCACAATAACCTTGTTTATTTATTCCGACCGTGGATGTTTACTGCTTTTCTGTTATAGTTAGTTCATTCATTATGTATACCGTGTGTTTGTTTGACCGCTTTGAAGCTGCCTAGTGTATGAGGTGGCCAGGTTCCCCTCAAGCTGCTCAATGCAGCTTTTAGCCTGGTCATCCTCGCAACCTTGTTGTTGTGAATAAACACAATTCAAAACCCAATTTTCTCTCTATCCACTGTGCGGCGCGACCGTCTACGGACAGTGCGAATATTAACTACTCCAGCTTACCCAAGGGCTAAATCACCATCTTTGGCGTTAGTCATCGGGACGTAGGCGTGAGTGCATCCGCGTCACACGGTGCCAAGCGCCAAGAGACTTGATACAAGCTCTCATACATCGGAGCACAATCAAATACTTCTGTAAAGACATACCGATTCCTATGAGTGAGGAATCAACCTTGTTTTTCTTAATTTGAAGACGCCGATTTTCGATCAGTAGGATTGTCTATTCATATTTGTCTTAACTTTCATGATCTTTGGCCCTGACGGAACATCGCAATATGCTGCATGTTTTCTTTTTTTTGAGAAAAAGCACGGATTTTTTCGCTAGCAACGTATTTACACTGCGGGCTTTGTCAGTTTGCAGTACGCAGCATGCTTTGGGTGCGCGGTGAAAGTAACAGATGTTTGGGGCCCTCAAGACCCGAGGTCTGACGGACCCCCCCTCAGAAGAAAAACGGGGCCTCGTCCGGTGTCTCGGGCACGCTATGAAAACACCTCAAACGTGTGTATATACTTTAAAAGATGGGTGAGCACGGAAACCATCGTGAGTAGCGCAACGACACCAGGAAGGAACAGACGAGCATACACCTTTACATCAGGGCCGGCAACCCAGCGGTAAACGATCAGGCGTTCACCTATACCTCGGACATCATAAAAATAACTTAAGCAAAGCGCAGTTTAATTATGCCGTTAAGTATTGCGTAAGAGTGTGGAACCGTCCTGCAGGCTGTCGACTAGATTATAATTCTGGACTAAGAAGTGGTTCACCTGTCCTTGGACGGTCCAAGGGGGAGGATGCCGTTCCATTGTTTTAGCACGCAGTTTTTCACGTTGATGCAGCAGTAGTACTTAAATAAGTGACAAGAAGTTATAAACTGCATTAGTCGCTTCGTAAAGGAACCCGCTGGAATCCCGTGCTACGCAGTGAAGGTGAGGCAAAGGCAAACTTCGCGCAGCCTACTGGTTGTTCAGCTCGAAGACTATTTCTTCGCTTAAAACAAAAACACTCTTTCCAACTCTTATGCCAACAAAGCACGACTATGTGTAAACCGCGTTTTTACTGGCGCCACTACATTAAGAAAATGGAGCATCCGCCATGTGGGTCATGATGCAGGAACTCTAAAAGCAGACAAGGACAAGGTAAGACACGACACAGGCGCTGACTCTCAACTAAAAATCTATTCGCAGGCACGAGCACACACATACAAAGCAGCAGACCTAGTCACATGACACACCTGCGCAGCGGAGTAATCAGGATAAACGAAAATAACCACTCATGACAAAGTGAAACACGTGTATGGTAGACCCGAGACAATATACAAGCAAAAACATACGTCCACACATTAAACTCCAGGCAGCCAACTTGCTTTTCGCCAAGGGCGTCACGCAACCTTCCTCTTCCATGTAAAACGCTTCCACTACTCCTCTAGTGCATTTGTCCGGACGGCTGACCAAACGAGTGGTCCTCTCTGCCCTTGTCTGGGAGCCACATTCTCTACAATGAGCTGGCAAGTGCAAATCGCCAGAAGCCGTTAACGAGCAATTCACGCACCGCCCGGTTTGTCCTATGCAAACCCTGCTGCATGGTAATGGCACCCCATAGACAACACATGAATTCCAACGAATATCACTGTTTTTTTGCTAATCCGGAGAAAATTTACAGGTCTTGCGCAAAGCCGAAGTTATTTTGTGCAAGCGGGAGCAAAGTTAGGACACTTTATTGGGAGCGGATATGCGGACATGAGCGGCAGGCTGGTACGGGGTGCGTGTATATATATATATATACCACACGCACCCCGTACCAGCCTGCCGCTCATGTCCGCATATCCGCTCCCAATAATATATATATATATAGTCAAGAAATGAAGGAGCACACTTACGAAAATTGAATATGTATTGCTGGTTAACGTTTCGGCCGTGGCACGGCCTTCTTCAGAAGTTATTTCTGACGAAGGCCGTGCCACGGCCGAAACGTTAACCAGTGAAAAATATTCAATTTTCGTAAGTGTGCTCCTTCATTTCTTGACTATATGTGCACCGGACCCACAGAATTTTCTTTTGAATCATATATATATATATATATATATATATATATATATATATATATATATATATATATATATATATATATATATATATATATATATATATATATGTGTGTGTGTGTGTCACCGCTGCGTCTGTATGTATCTAAAAAAGGACACAAAACAAAAGAGAAACGATTATCATCCCGCCTGCCCATCGAATCCTTATGCATATAATCTACAACGAACACGATAAATCGGACACGAGGTCCACTCCCTGAGGTATACGCAAGTGCGTTGCGTTTTTCGACACATATATAAGAAAGACCACCATGCATTCGTTCATTGTGAACAAGGCACCCGCATTGGGCGCCGAAACGTCAGTGCTGTTGTTTAGTGTTCTTTTTTAGTTGGCGAGTTCTTCAACCACGATTTTTCTTCGGCAGACGCGTCAAATCCTAGACTTGAACGATATGTATTGTAAGAAAGGCGTTCCTCGGACCGATCGGTCAATGAAATCCCCCCCACATTTCCATAGGCCCTTACCATCTGCATGTAGACCAAGCTAGCGTGTAGTTCGAGGTTGACCTGCTCCTGCAGCCCCACGCGGCATCGGTCGTGAAGGAAGTACTTGTTCTGGTTCACCTGGTCGTTCAGGTTGTTCCCTGCAAGGCAAGCTTGAATCAACGAGTGGCCGCCGCCGAGCCGATTCTTACCTGCCCACGCAAAGCTGGCCAGCGTGAGAAGCACGACTCGAAGCATGGTGCTTGCTGTGCGCTCCTCGGACGTCGAGTGGTCGCCGTCGACGAGCTCCTTCGAGTGGCCGATAAGGGGGGGCCAAGGTGACACGGTGGCGCCACAAGCCCTCGACAACAGCCAATCTTCGAGATTGCAGAAATTCACCCTTTAGAAGCATTCCTATGGCCACTCACCCTTCCCATGCAACAAAAATCAAATGTACAACACTGATTTTGTTGCCGGGTTTCCAACCTACGGCCCAGCTAGGTATGACTCGGTTAGGGCATTTTTCAATGTGGCATTTCACCACTTTCTCAAATATCACTGAACAAATGCAGGTGGACGAGGACACACTTTCTTGAATAGGTGAGCGAGCATGGCATAAGATATTTTGCCAGCACCAGCTGCGGCCTTTCGCTTCCAGTGAGTGCACTGTTGAGTGGCGGGGCATTATGTGATGCGGCGAAATATCCCGTCATCGGTAGCGTTTGCCATTCTGCGGACGTTTTATGCTAGAAGAATGTCCCATAAGTAAAAGTAACAGCGCAAATACTCAAGGCGTCCCACACAGAAAAGACATGACACAGCGATCAGCGCTCGTGTCTTTTCTGTGTCGGGCGTCTTGTTTGTTTGCGCTGGTATTTCAGGAATATGTACCAACTAGGCCCAAATTAAGTTTTATTGTAGAAGAATGTCACCCAATAGTTTGCTGTCCCGGCATAAAATGACGCCCTAATGTATCAACTTGTGCTGGCTCCCTCCAGTTGACAGAACGGGCGTTGTGAAGCCCCTAAA
Organism: Rhipicephalus appendiculatus; assembly: GCA_030522465.1. Classification (NCBI taxonomy): domain Eukaryota; kingdom Metazoa; phylum Arthropoda; class Arachnida; order Ixodida; family Ixodidae; genus Rhipicephalus; species Rhipicephalus appendiculatus. Next base: position 715,112 of record JALIZH010033003.1, on the reverse strand, counting down.
CCTGACCCCTCCACTATATTGATGATTTCCTTAAGGAACATTTTTTCTGCTTGCTTGCAGATGCGCCTTGATTTCGCTCTAGCTTTTTGTGTCATTTAATGAGGTTATCTTCCCTTCGGTATACGGCAAATGCTTCGATTTGCTGGTTTTTAAAGGAGGAACTAGATGATAGCGGGATGGCCTGTTCTTCTGCAGAGGGCAAACTGTAATCCTTCTTGAAATTAAAAGGCTGCGCGAGTAAAAGACACGATCACAAGGGAGGCCACAGGGACAAGCGCAAACTCACACTGCTTATTCATGGGCTGAAAATAGGGAAAAAGAAACACCAACATCACGTGTGCATACGCCACGAATGAGTTATTACAACTGCATATTGGCAGTCAGAAACCCCCCTCTCTCCACTGTACAGGGCGATAGGAGAATCACTGATACCCCTGTCACACGGGGCAACTTAAGTGCACTTCGCCGCTAGTGTCATTTGCACGCTGTCACACGATAAAGTTTAGTGTCACTCGCTGCAAAGTACACTTGCCGGCAAGTGCGTTCGCCAACCTCACTTCGCTGCTACGGAGTGTGTAGCCTAGGTAGCAGTGGCTTGCTCATAAATACGCTATTGCATAAAGCGGTGTTCGTTTTAAATCATTGTTTTCGTTATTAGGAATACTGCTATGTATTAAAACAAGTCATACTACAAAATAGATAAATAAATAAAACCTCGCTACTCTCGCCTTCGGCCAGTTTGCGGCCACGTCCGCTAGGAGGATGCGGGAGCACATGCCGTGCAATGGCCGCGTCCGTCGCGTTGTTTACTTCCATGCACATGTGTAGGTCAGTTGTTCATATACTCGGCGACAACTTTTGTTGACAGCACTGTAGAAGCTACAGAACCAAAGCGCATGCCTGCTACCGCGCCAAAAAAAAATAGTACTTAAGTTTACCGAAAATTTTCTCATTTGCCATGGTGAAATAAATACTGCTTTATTTATTATGAGGCTGAAACAACTGCGGGAAGTTGTAGGAAAAATAGAGTTATTGTTCACCTTGCAAGAACGCTTCCCTTTTCTTTCCATTTCTTAGACAGCACCACCTTTTCAGCCCACCCGTTTTCCAAGGAAACATGGCATCCGTGAGGTCAATGTGCGGCCGCAAACGCGCTGTTTAGTTCTTTAAGAAAAATATACTCGTAATGGGACACTAAAATGTACACTGAACAATTAAAATGTTTATCCCATTCATAGTTTTCATGTACAGGCGTGAGCAAAAGTGTGCAGACCACGGGATCGCGTGGCCGAATGCATCGACGCGCCATCTAGCGACGTTTGGGTCCGGCAGCACGCTAACGATGACCCGTGCTAACGTTCCTCGCTTCTTCCTGGTGCAGTTTCTCGGACTCTGGAGTTTGCAGCTACTGGAGCCTTCCGGTCTCTGTATCCCGTTCCCAGCATCTGCTGTCAGGCCATGGCCGGACACGACGCATCTGCTACCCCAGCATGCGGTGGAACTATCCTGGTCCTCAAATCAACCTCTCTTCAGAGCATCCCGGTCTGCGCACTTCGTGCCCTTCCGGCGACCGTATCAACCAGCATCGTGGCTTTCAGTCGGCCATATGAACACCGGAACCACCCCTGTACATTCTACGCATGCGTGGGATTTGGTTAAAAAGCAAGCTCGGAGCAACGTGCCTTTCAGTGGGTCCGGCAGCACGCTAACGATGACCCGTGCTAACGTTCCTCGCTTCTTCCTGGTGCAGGTAATGAACTCTTATTGCCTTTACGCAAAACCAACTAGTCACCGAGCACTCTTGGTGCTGCCGGGCCCACGGCGTTTTTGTTCCATTGTGAGTGATTGTTCTCATATGTTATTAAGCCTTGTCTTGCTAGCTGGTGATGTTGAATCTAATCCCGGCCCCGACAAAGAAATTCTGAAAGTTTTGAATGAACTGCAATCCGGGCAGACGGTGATATTAGCGCAACTAAAGTCGATCGAGAAGAAATTGGCTGATCATGATAAAACTTTCAGTGAAATTAAAACACGGCTCGACAAAATCGAGACAGCTTGCGCTAGTATCGACGACATGCAGGCCGAATTAGGTAAAGTGCATGAGACATGTACCGAAAATACGGCACAGATAAATGCACTGTCTACCCGGATGAATGAGGCCGAAAATAGATCTAGAAGAAATAACCTTGTTTTCTATGGCATAGAAGATAAACCTAAAGAAACATGGCTTGATTCTGAAAAAATTGTCATCGAACATTGTAAGCAAATCTTAGACATACAGGTAGAACCGCGCAATATCGAGCGGGCACATCGCATCGGGTCTTACCAGACTGGGAAATGCAGGCCTATAATCGTGAAATTCGCTCACTTTAAAGATAAAGAGCGCATCTTATCTTCGGGGCGGAAATTCAAAGATACAGGCTATGCCGTCGCGCAAGACCTCTCCCCCAGCACGCGTCTTGCCCATAAACGCCTCACCGAGTTTGGAAGGGCCCGAAACTTGCGATACAGGTTACGTCAGGAAAAACTAATCACTAATGAAAAAACCTACTATTACGACCACATTTCTAATAGGGTCGTTGGAAGAACGCCAATAGCCATCATCGAGATCTCATAATAAACCTTCTTCACGAAATCAGCCCCTCTCATTTTTACTGGCCAACACTCGTAGTGTAATCCCCAAACGCGAGGCACTGTGCAGTTTGATAGGCTCATCTTCATGCGATGTCTTACTATTAACAGGAACATGGCTAAACACATCCGTCGATAACTCCGAGATTCTCCCCTTTCTTTCACATTTCGACATATTCCGGAAAGATAGAGCCGATTGCTCGCGCGGCGGTGGTGTATTAATCGCAACTAACCGGAATCTACATTGTTCACTTGTAAACCTTCCTTCACCATTGGAAATGATTTGGCTTCGATGCACAGCCACACACCCGCAAATCCTCATTGGTGTCTGCTATCGGCCTCCTAATTCCGACAGTTCATTCACGCCTTTACTTCATGAAGGTTTCAACACATTAGTAAACAAGTACCCTAACAGTCCTGTCCTTTTGTTCGGCGATTTTAATTTCCCCACAATTGACTGGTCTGATCCTGCTTCTTCATTATCTAGCAGCAGCCCGGCAAGCGATTTCCTAAACACATGCATAACATTCGGCTTAACGCAGCTCGTCACTGATCCCACGCGCATCACTGATCACTCGTCCAACGTTTTGAATCTTGTGTTAACAACGCATCCTGATAACTTCACGCCTATCACCCTTTTGCGCGGCTTGAGTGATCACCTAACAGTGCACACCTCGTTTTATTGCAACGCACTAAAGAAACTAAAAAATCGAAAAACACTTACCCTTTACGATAAGGGAGACTATGTTAGCATAAACCGAGAATTAACAGAATACTTTGACACTTTTTCCGCTAAATTCTCTCGAGTCGAATTGGTTGCTTTTCAAATCCGAGATGCATCGTCTTATACGTACCTATATTCCGACCATTACAATAACAGAAAAAATAAGTTCCCCATGGTTCAATGTATCCCTCAAACGACTAAATAATAAGAAAAAACGTCTATTTAGAGCTGCCGAACGAGCCAACTGTGCTTCCACATGGCAGAAGTATCACGCAGTGGAGAAAGAATATAACCATCGAAACTAAGCACCAGTTCTTTTCTAACACCCTACCAGCTATGTTGCAAACCAACCCGAAGCGGTTTTGGAAAACAATTAATCCCTCTCAGTGTGACGACATTTCACTTAATGATAGCTCGGGACTTCCTGAGAATGAAGTTGCCGATTGTCTTAACACAGTATTTAGTTCTCTTTTTTACTAATGAGCCACCCGACAGTTTACCAGATCTTCCATCTTCCGCATATCCGCTGATGCAAAACATCACATTTGATTCATGCGGCATTGTCAAAGTCATTGAATCATTGAATAACTCATCATCCACGGCAGTAGACGGCATCAACGCTAAAGTGCTAAAAAATACTAAACATGTGTGTAGCCTGCTTTTATCACTCATATTTCAGGAGTCACTCGACAGCGGTTCAGTTCCACATGACTGGCAGGTGGGCAAGGTCATCCCAGTCTTCAAGAAAGGAAGCCGAGCATCGCCCAGTAACTACCGTCCGATTTCTATAACAAGCGTCTCTTGTAAAATAATGGAGCATATCATATACTCCCATACTGCTAACTTCTTAACATCTGTAAATTTCTTTCACCCAAGTCAGCATGGTTTTCGCAAAAATTACTCCTGTGACACTCAACTTGCTCTTTTTCTGCATGATTTACACATAAACCTAGACCGTAACATTCCGACTGACACAATATTCTTAGATTTCGAAAAGGCATTCGATAAGGTTCCCCATGGTCGTCTTTTACTAAAATTGTCCCGTCTTAACATCCACCCTTGTGTTTTAAACTGGATACGAGGATTTTTAAGCAACCGTCAGCAATTCGTTTATGCCAACTCACGCTCTTCATCTCTAACACCCGTTCTTTCAGGTGTACCGTGCTTGGTCCCCTCCCCTTCTTGATATACATCAATGACCTCCCTTGTAATATTTCTTCTCACATCCGTCTATTCGCAGATGATTGTGTTGTTTACCGTGTAATTACTAACTCCTCTGATCATTCCACATTACAATGTGACCTCACCCGCATACAGAACTGGTGTAACACTTGGCTCATGTCCTTGAATGTATCTAAAACTGTGTTAATGTCTATCCACCGTCGTCAAAATCACGTTCTTCATAATTACAGCATCAATAACAACCAGATTGCTACAGTCGATTCATTTAAATATCTTGGTGTGTACATCTCACGTGACCTAACTTGGACCTGTCATATTAACCACATAATAAATTCTGCTAATCGTACTCTAGGGTATATACGCCGTAACCTTTCGCTCGCTCCTCCTTCTATTAAAAAAGTTGCCTTCGAAACCTTTGTCCGGCCTAAGCTGGAGTATGCGAATGCAATCTTTGATCCTCACCACAATAACCTCACTTACGCCCTCGAATCTGTCCAGAACCGTGCGGCGCGATTTATACTATCTAACTATTCATACACATCAAGCATCTCGGCACTAAAAGCAGAGATTAACTTATCCGATCTGGCTAAGCGCCGCAAAATTGCACGTCTTAACCTTTATCACAAATTTTTCCATTCCTTGCCTATAGATAACCAATACATCAGAAGAGCCCACCGCATTTCCCGCCACAGTCACTGTAACGCAGTATATCCACCACAAGCCCATACCTTTCACCAATCGTTTTTCCTGCGCACAGCCCAAGACTGGAATGACCTGCCCACCGAAGTCGCCACCATTATCGACACCCAAGCATTCAAGCGGTTCATCGAAACCATCCTATCATAACTACCATTACGTTGTTAGCCTTTCTATCACCCACTCCCTCATGTAATATCCCAACCGGGACCTTTGAGGTAATAAAATGAATGAATGAAGCGTGCTGCGGGCGCATGCATCGGCGCATGCGCGTCCAGTCCTATCAGTTGGCCTCTCATGCCGCTCTGTCTGACGCGGCTACCGCGCTCGTAGCCAAAACGACAACTGCGTGTCGCTTTCCTTGCTCCATAGAATCTGCATTGGAAGCTGTGTCGTTCATTTACGCAGCGGGTGCGACGTGGCCGGTTCAAGCGCCGGGCTCGCGTCGTTTTCTACACCGGTTGATTAGCCGAAGTAAGCATAGCTGGTATCGCATAACCTGATGAAGCCAAGCACACAAAATAGAGTACCTCGGGTAGGCTTCGATGTCACACACATTAATCACTAATAATTTAATTAGTGGTAACGCTAATTACATCTAATTAAGCTTAATGAGACTGGATTCGATCAGGAGTAGTTAGTACATTCCTGAGCTCGGGTTCTCTGAGCTCATGAGAATTCGACTTTAATTACTTTAATTGGGTTTAATGAAATATTGCTTAATTAGACCTAATTACGATACGATTAGTTTGATGATACCATGATCAACCACATTTAATCAGATTTATCTATACTTACCTTGACCCTGCCTAATTAGGTTAGTTATGCATAATTAGCGTAATTATGTCACGTGAAACTCCAGTATCTAGGGTGTCTTTGGTTGGATCTCAGGCTAATTAATCAAGCATAATTAATATTCGCCTTAACTAACACTAATTAGACGTGAATGAGCTTAATTAGTTTGGAGTCGATAAGGAGTAATTAGTATCTTCTTGGGCTTGGCTTCTCTGGGCTCATGAGAAAGTGGACTCAGATTAATTGGCCACGGTTAGGTTTGCCTTATTTAGGCTAATTTCGCTCGGCTAAATTAAGAGATAGTCCTTTGTTTATTATCTCAAAGTGAACGCACACAAGGAACACCCCTCACATCCCATAATCAATGATCTGTCCAGTGCTGTCCTATTTGACCACCGTCCTTCGTTGAGACAGCCCTTCTCACTTCGTGTGAGGGGCCTCGCTGAGGAAACGGGTGTGCCACTTTTTGAACACCGTTTGGTAGCTCCCGCTGCAGGCCTCCCGCCGTGGCAGTGGCAGATTATAGATTGCGATGTGTCTTTCATAGAAGTTACGAAGCACGCGCCCATTATACACATTCGCACATACTTCCTGGAACTGCAACACAAGTACACGTGTCCTGAATTCTTTACAGATGCCTCAAAGACTCACACTTCTGTGTCGTACGCAGCGGTCGGTCCATCTTTTTCTGATGCTGGCGTTCTGCATCCCGATACAAGCATCTTTACTGCAGAAGCGTATGCGATACTTGCGGCCATTAAACACATTAAGCAATTAAAGCTACAAAAGGCTGTCGTCTACACGGATTCCCTAAGCGTGGTGAAAGCACTGAAAACTCTAAAAAAGCACAAAAATCCCGTCCTTGTCTCGCTTTACTCACTTTTAAGCACACTTTACACATTTAAACAACATGTTGTAGTGTGCTGGGTGCCAGGGCACCGCGAGATCCAAGGCAACGTGATGGCGGACCAGCTAGCCGCATCAGTCCACGAAAGCACTGCCAATACATCCATGACCATCTCTGCGCTTGACCTCAAACCATTCCTTATACGACAGCTCAGAGCTTATTGGCAGAGCACATGGGATAGCCACACAGAAAATAAACTACATGTTATCAAGCCACATCTAGGTAATTGGCCGCCAGTATCAAAGTCACGCCACACAGAAGTAACACTTACAAGGCTAAGAACAGGACACACACACACACTACACATTCATATCTTTTGTCCGGTGGTGATCCACCTTTGTGCGACAGATGTGGTGAAGCACTAACCGTGCTTCACATTTTAATCCAGTGTAATGAATTAGACGCGCTTCGAAAACACCACTTTCCATTACCCTACCGACAGCAAATACCATTTCACCCATCAATGTTCATCGGTAGGGATCCGCTTTTCAAACATCAATCATTGCTGGCATTTTTAAGAGACGTACGTACTTTTCATGTGATATACCCAGGCATTCCGTAGCACGACCTCTCTAGAGAGGTCGCTGCTGCGGTGGTTTTATTAAACAAAGCACCTGCCTCACGGCCCTTGGGCGCAAGGGCGTTGACGAGGCACTTGTGCTAATGCCATATATCTCCATCACGGTTTTTATTATCACGTCCTTTTGCCATTGAGTCTCACTACACACATTTCACGTCACTTTCATGATTTTAATACTTCTATGTTTTACCCGCCTTAGCGCGAGGAATTTTAAGGCCCTTATACAGCCACCTACCAATATCATTGTTCATATCTCTTGTCCAATGACCTGGCGCTCTTTGGCCATCATATGGCCCTTGCGCCACAAAACATCACACATCATCATCATCAAATTAAGAGATAGTATGATCAATTATGCTTAATTAGATCTGGCTATACTTATACCTCGACTCATCTGGGCTCATCTAAGCTTAACTTTGCGTAACATGAAAACAGCAAGCTGGACTAGGCTTAATTAAACCTACTTACGCCTGAGTTCATTAGGTGATACCGTGCTCAAGTATTGGTTTCGGCTATACTTACTTTGACTTAACTAGGCTCATTTAGTTTAACTTCGGTTAACGCGACAAAGGCTAGCTGGGCTGAGAAAACTTAATTTTGTGTGCTTGGCTGCAGCTTGTGCGATGCTAGCTATGCTTAGTTCGGCTAATCAACTGGTGTAAGAAACGACGCGAGCCTGGCGCTTGAACCGGCCCCGTCACAGCCGCTACGTAAAGGAACGGCACAGATTCTGTGGAGCAAAGAAAGCGACACCCAGTTGTCGTTTTGGCTGCGAGCGCCGTCACAGCGTCAGACAGAGCGACATGAGAGGCCAACTGATACGATGGGTCGCGCACGCGTACCGCAGCAGGCGTCACGTCGCTAGATGGCGCGTCGATGCATTCGGCCACGCGATCCCGTGGTCTGCACACTTTTGCTCACGCCTGTACATGTTTTTCTACACGCTTTAACCATGTGAGCGAGCAAAACCGAAATCAGCCGCAAGCTGCCGTACTACTTGCGGAGCAACACGAATGTGCGAAAGCCCCGCCTCCGTAGCCTTCGCTCCAATGTCAAGATAAGTTGTGGCCGAGTATAGTCATTTGAGAGGGCGTGTGCCACTGGTGGTACTTCCACGAAGACAACACGGGCGCCAAAATAACAAATATATGTTATGCTACTAATCCGCCAATTGCCACTGCCATCAGTACACTTCGCTTTCTCTGGTATATAGCAAAAGCACCAACCGTGCGTTCAAATTTCCACTTGTACCGATAATCTCATTCAGTCGAGGATCACACGCATTACAATGTTGAGCTAAGTTAGTTGTTTCCTTCTCCTTTACAATTTGCAGATTCTCCCTCACTCGGTCATTGGTGCAGCTTTTTCCGCAGCCAAGTGGAATATGGTCTCGAGGGCGACCACTGGAGAGGCCGGCGCTGCTGTCGCTGTGACGTAGTAAACGACATCACGTGACTCGCCTGTGCCGTCGTCAGTGCAGCGCGCTTGCTTTCAACGCAGTTCGTTTTCTAGCCTACAGGTTTGTTTACGACTCGATACCGCAGTGCCGGACGCATTCGAGCGAGCCTAATGTGAATGAACCCTTTCAAAACATCGCGGCAGCGATATACTTGACTATTAAAACTGAAATTGGCGAAAAAACTCAGCGTTCATCCTCGGGTGTGCAGCTCACTAGAGGCCACTTTTTTCTTTTCTTTATTTTTTTGAGCGTCCGTGCATCCGCAAAGATTTTGCGTCCGGAATTGGAGTACGACGTGGTACTTCGCGGATCTGTACACATAGAAATTTATTACCTTTATTTGCGCCAGGCTGGAAAGAACGATGTATTGTTCCCGAAGCAGTGATATCGCAGCAACCGTTCTGTTCGGCCCTTGGATGGCTAAAGAAACGCATGATGCGGTCTCACCCTGGTGTGAGTTCCCTGCATACCCCAAAACCAAGAAGCAGCGGGCTGCGATAAAGCTGAGAATGGGGAAGTAACCCAGCATTCATTATCCCGGCAAGCACTTTCGCGAAAAAGATTTATTGTACTGCGCTAGGGCTAAAACGTCCGGTAATGTGCAGATAGGAATTTACGACGTTTATTCAGGCCAGGCCGGAAGGCTTTTTCGAGCTGTCTGCAGCACAAGGGCGGCGAGAATGACTTCATTTCATTTTATTACCTTAAAGAACCCGTTTGGGGTATTACATAAGGGGTGGTTAACATATTCGTACAATAAAAACAGGTGTTATGGTGTGATACAGGTTAGAACGTGTCCAGAAATTCGGAATGACTTGATACGGCAGCAGCGTGGTGAGGCAGGTCATTCCAGTGTCTGGCAGCCCGAGGAAAAAATGAGGCTTGAAATGTTACGGTTCGTGTTCGAGGACGGGTTACTTGCTGTTAATGGCCAGTGCGCTGATTTTGTCCTGATGCTGTTCTATTGCGTTGCATGTTGGAACGTCCCTCCTCCTGTTAGCATCCGTGATGTGCTGAGCTGTTGGTACACGGATTGGTTGGTGCCAGACACCGGCAGAGTCACAGAAAACGAGATATGGTAATTGTAGTTAACAGTCGAGCAAGCGATGCATGCAGGTATTGCGACGTGCTCTCGTCGTATCACATCAGTCAATACACCCCTCGCAGAGAAGCACATGTAGTGAAAGCGAGGATTAAGGAGACAAAAATACACGCGGGTGAAGTTCCACTTATTGAAGTATATTTGTTATAAGTAATCGTCCAGCAATAATTCTGGTGAAAGTAGCAGGCCGCGCAAACCATGGTCGTTGTGAACAGTAATGTTATTTCGGCAAAAGAGCTCATGGCTACCTTTATGAAAGGTCAGGCGGACTTATTAACCAATGCCAAAGCATTGTTCGTCCTCGGCCACTTGATACCACTCTGAAAACTAGGGCGAGGTGTTGCCGTGAATCGTGCGCGGCAGTCCACGCAGATCGAAACGTTACCTCTCGGCCCCTGATGTGGTCGGGGGTCTACCCGTTGGACCGGAACCAGTCAAGCCTCAGGGAGAAGTCGAGCAGAAGAGCCGGCGCTGATCACAGGAACATTTATTTACGGTATTTACATACTGAAGGTAGCGTGTTTTTACAGGATAAAGGAAGCTCTTGGGGCGTCTTGACGCTCGCGCCTTTAAGGCCTTTGTCTTTCCATGATTGCCTGTAGGAGAAAACCATTGAGTCCAGAACGGTCCAATCAAGAAGTCGTCTTGATCTCCGCCTCCAAAATGGGAAGGTCAAACAGTGCCTCCTTCCCAACCCAGGAAAGAGGGAAGCGGCACGCCCGGTTCGTCCAGCGGTGAGTGAGAGGACAACGCAAGACACAGTACGGCACGCCACAACATAGTTCAGTGACTGGTGGGTAAGCGCTCGGGCAGCCGCGTCAGCGGCCTCATTACCTCGTAAACCTTGATGGCCAGGAGCCCAAATTATGCGTTTCGGGATTGTATCAGTGGCAGGCCGTCTTAGAATATGGTTGGTTAAGGGGGGATATCTCCCCTGCTAAGAATCCGTTATTATAGTCTTCGAATTGGGATCCGCGGCAGCAAGTGCTATCACTACTTCCTCAGCCCGCTCTGAATTTTGTGCTCGAAAGAAAAGCCCGTTGACGTGCTTGCCCTGGTGAATTACAGCGGCCGTGTAAAATCTCTTGGGCGTCGGCCCTGCTACGTCTAGGTAATAAACACCAGGTCGGGAGCCGTGTTGTCTTTCAAGCGCCCGAGCCCGCGCTTGTCGCCTGCTTTCATGCGTGTGCGTGTCCATGTTACTGGGGAGCGGAGACACCCAGAGCATATGACGCCACAGTTCTTGGAACACGCTCCGCCTCCTCTGGAGTGCAAGTGTGTTGGATGTGTAAGCGGTTGAGCAGGCGGCGCCCGGGGACCGTTTGCATGAGCCGCGTATAATGATTTATGAGGTGGGCCTCCCGTAACTCCTGGTAGGAGTTGAGCACACCCAACGCTCTGAGTTTGGTGTTTGAGCTAGCCACTGGGATAATGGTGTCGTTTGAGCTAGCCTTGCGGATAATGGCGTCGTCTTCTTGCTTGTTAGTGCGCAGGTATGGAACGGCGGAGAGGATCCGGCTAGTCACGAAGGCATGGGCGAGCCGAAGCGCGTGCCTGCCCCGTAGACCGCCCCGCTTGTTGGAAACACGGCGGATCATGCGCCCTGCCTGTTCGCCTATTCTCTTGAGTTTCCCAATAGCAGAGTCTGGTCTGAGTCTGTGGTGAATGAACAGGCCCAGAATCCGGATCTCCTCCACCTCTCTGATGGAAACTCCAGACAGAGAGATGTGTATAGCTGAGGGAGGCTGTGTGACACAGACCGCATCTCCGTTGACATAACGACGAGGAAGTTAAACCAAGTTCGCGTGTGCCCGTGTGACAGGGGTATTAGCTGTATTAGCAGAAAAGGAAGTCCGCCTTCTCTCCCGAGTTGGCGGGTGAAACAAGTGCGTGTAGCTGTTTTCTGGTGCAACTTCCGCGCTTGGGCATCCGATACGCAAAGCCAGTTAGGGACCTTAAAGGGACACTAACGACAAGTATGAAGTTCAGCTGGAATGTGAACAGGGACATTAAAGAATGAGTGCAGCTTTTGTTGGCGGTGAGAAAATCACTTATTATTGGAGATATCTGTAAGCAAAGACCGAATCTCCCTTTCTCAATTTCTTTCACTCCAGACTCGGAGCTTAAACGATGACGTCGCGAATCTCATTGCTCTCAGCGAATCAGAAGGCGCCATGATACGCCACCACATGCGCAAATGGCCGCTGCATGGCCGCGGCGTTCATGGTTGCCGCGATGGTTGTGGTTGCAGACTTTGAACCTCGCAGCGAAGATCTCGCCATGGAAGCAGGATTGCATTTCAGTGAGTCTGAAATAATCCCCCCGTGCTCTCACGGCAGCTCATGCCTCGCACATTGTCTGGCAGCAACAAACGAAGCCTCGTTTTCGTCGCGAGGCGTCCACTTGCCAAATATGTACATTTCATTTTGCGGTTTTATTAGTGGCAGTTTTCTTTGGGAGCTCAGGCGTGAGAACAGGCGCGTCGGAGCAGTGAGAGCAGGGCCACTGAATCCGCACGTGGAATGCGGCACGCCTCCAATAAATGTTTTGATGTGATCATAACCATCGAAGCCTCATAGCGAGATAGCGGCAGAACAAGTGTCAAATCCGACGCAGAATCGCTGCGAAGCTCGATCGTATAAACGACGTCAACATCACCGGGGTCGAACTGCGCCTGACTGCTGTTATTACCACCACGCTCACCGGCAAAAGCAAAATAAAAGCAAACCAGGGGGGATACCACGAGGAATAGCTCTCGACAAATCACTGCCGGACTGCGTTTCATATCCCTACGAGGAACTTGAACGGGATTTAGCACATACCATGTTTTTCTCGCATATGACCCGCCCCTGCATCTAATCGGCACCCCTAGCTGTAATTCTACACAAAGCCAAAAAAAAAATAAAGAAGAAAAATGGGCATATAACCCCCCCCCCCCCCTTTTTAAGCACATATTTCCGTTTTCGGGTGTGGGTTATATGTGAGAAAACACGATATATCCTAGAGTTCTTCGCAATTTTCTCACTTGTGAAAGGCCAGTTCAAGTTAAGAATAAAATGAATGTGATCGTAATATGATAATCTGCCATTACAGTTCTACTTCTTGTATCACTTTAGTGCTATTGTGCACGAGGCTCACCACTGGAGACACGGGCGCTGCAGTCGTTGTGACGTGCTAAGTTGGATCACGTGATGCCACCTCGCTTCGCGAAACCTTGCTCTGACGAAGGGAAGCCGGCGGCCGAGCGAGTTTTTTTCTTTGAGTCTCCCACTTCAATCTGCCTCGTTTCACAACCAGTTCATGTACACTGGCATCTAAAAACAACAAGAGCTTCGAAAGCGGGACCAATTCCTTCAGCGGCATGATGCTGTATGCCCCACTTAATGCACTACGCATGCAAGGAACACGGTGTAATTTCACATTTACTGTTTCACCTCAAGGATAACGAACATCACGCCGCATGGCTCATAAAGCTTAGAATAGGCAATGAACTGAACCCACGCACATGTTTGCAGCAAGCGCTTTCGACAACACGACCTTGTCTGCGGCCTAGGAAAGCAAATGTTAATTTGGTGAGAAACGTTGAGTTCACACGTGACACGTCCGCCTTCCAGTGAAGACGCCCGCACCACGAAGTCTTTTCAAAAATTGCTTCGGGAACGTCATGCCTCCTAGTCATCCTCCATCCTACGCACGCTGATAAGGAAACATGTCAAGAAAGTACCGATACACAGAGAAAAACGAGGAGGGGAGGAGAAAGAAGCATTGCAGAAAAGCCTATACTTAAAGGAGCACTGACATCAAATTTACGCATGTGGATTTTTTTGCATCCGCGAGTAGCCTATCGACCCCCCAAATAACGATTCTCGACTCAAAATGCAGCGGAGGGACGAATAAGTACCAGTAATGTTGATTAATATATTCGGTATCGAACGCGATTCAAAACGGGAGGTAAAACCCGCCAAATTGTAGTGCTGGTAGCGCTACCTCGCGGCCACGTCGGGGCCGCTCCCCAGCTGATTCCGCTGCCACAAAAAAAGGTGACGTCACGTCCGGCTGACATCGCTGACATTTCGTCTGCTAGGAGCACACGTGCAGCCATGTCTTTGTCGTCAACATCGTCGTCCTCGGCGTCGTCGCGGTCAACATCGACAAGCGACCCACTGGCTGCGTTGAGGTTCGAGGCTTCGAAATGCATGAAAGGACACGCACTTTCCGCTTTTTCCGCGCCTCGACGGGCAGGTTCGCACTACGCAGTGGCTCCCCGACATCCTGGCACGTACTGTGTCGCTCCGAATGATCGCACTCGCGTTCGCACACGACAAATCAGTCGATGCGAGACGATGTACCGCACGCACAGATCAACACAGCAAGGAGAGCCACTGCTGAGACCATCGCCGGGCGTCGGCGCCACAATAAACACACTCAGACCGTCGACGTCATTGTTACTAGCGTATCACTAGCGTACGTCACAAGTGTGATTCTATCACACCTCACACGTTGCACTAGTGTCGATGTCGCAGGGCATTCAGTTTTCCGTTGAGCGTTCATACGCTGTTTGCCCTCGAAATAAAATAACTTCCACGCGATGGACGGCATTCAAATTTGGCCAAGACGACCTATGCATACCGAGCAATCGAATGAAGGACACATCTCGACTTTAAAATTTAATGTCAGTGCTCCTTTAACTTTTTTTTGTTTCATTGCGATAGCAATTACATGGACAGTCTCGACGGGTTTTTGCCGTCACCGTCATGTCCCGTATAAAGTCCGCATCGTACGTTCTACCCGCGGGTAATAGCGCGCGAGCGGGGGCGGTGAACGCGGCTGAAGTGGAGATCAAACGAGCCGGCCCATCTCCGTCGCTCCGAGGCGCATGTGATAAGATCCCCCCGCCTGTTAGACCGGCCGTCGAATGCTCAGGCAGAGAGGAAACGCCCCGCCCGTCTTTAACGAGCATGAAAAGACGCGAGGGGGGGGTCTCTCGAGCAGCAACTGTGCGACCTTTGATTTTACGAGCGCGGTCTTGACTGACACGCGCGTTGTCTTGCTATCTCGGCAGCCGTCAGCGGGCGGCTCGTATAAGCTTCTACGTGCTGCGCTATCAACGCCAAGAGACGATGCGAAAAATGTGCCTTCCTTTAGCGGCCGTAATCCCTTACACCAGCGTTTTGTAGAGTTGCTTGAGATCGGATCCAAAAAAGTTAGCTGCCAGCTTCACTTCGTATAACATTACAATTTGTTGCTATCGCATTCATTGCTCCACCCTTGCGGTGAAACTGTGACTTTTTTTTTATCGTCGGTTCATCCTGGCGTCTGCCCCTGAAAGCTCACCGCATGCTTCGGGGCTGAAATGCCTGATGAGTTGTTAAAGAGGCTTCTCGATCTCAAACTTGAGCAACATGACCGTGAACCGCGCTTTGCCGCTCGGATTCTCTACGGTCATTATGTGTGGAGCAACCAAGGTGGTCCGGGCCGAACCGGAAGAAAACGGACATTTCAAGCGATAAGTTCAGTGGCGAAGCCAGTAGGATGTTTTGGGGGGTTTCAGCCGCCCACCGCCCCGAAATTATTACATTTTGCATGCGCATATATAATCGCACACATACAAACACACGCAAGAACATAGGTTTACTAAAGGGAGGTCAGACTCCCAGAAAAATGTTAACTAGCTACGTCCCTGGATAAGTGCATGGTTAAAATCATGCTTATGTGAGAACAGGCTTACACCTACCTTTTGATCTTATTGCTTTTCATTGGCTCGGATAGGAGCAATGAAAGAGGGAGGGAACGAGAGTCATATAAAGACGGGGCGCAGAGACGTGCTCCTGCGAGAGCTGCCGAATAGAGCGCCAGCCTTTATCTCCTCGAGAACCGCTTAAAGGGACCGACAACCAATTTTTATGGTGCCTACTTTTTTTAGCGCAACGGAAAGCTTACCGGTCAGTGAGTCTAATCACGGAATGGTAAAGTGGAAAACACCGCGAAACATTTGTAATCAAAATTTTTCTATCTGCAGCGAATATGCAGTCTTATACTCACATGCTGCAAACAGTGAGCGCGAGAGCCGTTCGTGTTCGAGCGCGCTGGTTTACTGCGCATGCGTGCACTCCGCGCGCATGCGCCGCGGCTCGACTTGGTCCACTGGCGGCGGCGACAGCAGCGCCGCTTCTCACCGTGCAACTCCTTTTACGTCGTAAGCAGCACAGAATTGAGCGGGGTTGGATAATAATATACATATTTTAATTTTGAGGACTGGCGCCCATGACAGCATCAGGCTACGCGACTAAGTACAGCAAAGTGATGGACTCCATATTCCATAATCCAGCTTCAAGGCTCTTCCGCTAGGCTGCGCGACATGACGGTTTTTCTCACTTTTAAGCACGATTTAAAAATATAAATCCTAGTCACAACGCGAAAAGAATGCTGGAATATGTCACTATATTTCATGGTCTTGTCATTTCTACTAGGATCTAGTCACACGTTCTGGCCAGTTGTCGGTCCCTTTAAGGACGGTAGACACGTCGAACCAGACGAAAACAGGCTGTGATTTTTTTGTAGAAAAATCAATAACAAATAGAGTGTGAGAAGTCACAGCCTTCCAGAAGATTTTGTTTCGTTTCTTGAAGGAAAGGAGGACCCTTAAACTAGTCAAAGGAGTCTACTCTCTAGACTCACGGGTGGTACCAGGGGGAGAAGGCGAGGAAGGGGGGGGATTTCAGAACAGCTTTGAGTTGGGCGCATGCCCCCCTCCCCCCCCCCCCCCCCCATTTGTTTTGAACTTGTGGAGGTGCGGAACCCACTGACCCCCCCGGTTCCGGAGCCCCTGCAAACGACACTACTTTAGCAGTGTTATAGCAATGTGAACTGGGTAGCGAGACACCGCCTCAGAAAACGCCGAAGAGAACCGAGCTGCGTGCCTATGCCGGAAATCACGGCACCACGTTCCACGTTGCAGCAGTTCCGGCGAAATCCGCCTCTGCAAGACGGAGCAACGCGGAACGCTCCGTCGCGGAGAGGGTTGCTCTGAATCTGCCAGTGGAAAACGCGAACTTGTTCCGAATCTAACAGTGGAATGCAGATTCTCGGCCGCGGAGCAAGAAAACTTGCTCAACCAGTGGAATTCACCATAAGCTTCGAGGAACCAGAGCGTGAAGCTATACATGCTCGTGAATTAGTGAAGGTTCACCTTAGGCTCTTTACGTTACCGATCAATTTCATTATTAGCCTGGTGTAATACCAAAGACACATACATTTGCCTACATTTTTTAGGTAAGTAGGCGTGAAAATAAAACAGCGTTGTGAGGCTCTCGATGCAGCGAGTAAATTAATGGTCAGCGTTGCAGCTTTTTCATTTCGTTCGAACCCGCAAAAATCTAAACCTTACCATCCCGAGTTATTTTTGAAAAAGCCTTTCAAATCGACAATCTTAAAGTGCTTGATTGCATCGGCACATTATATGAATCGCCGATGTACACTCGGAATAATGTTGTTAGTTGTATAACATTCACAGGCATCTGCTTAATTAAATTGGAGATACGGTTCGATTCACTACACTGTATATATATATATATATATATATATATATATATATATATATATATATATATATATATATATATGTATACAGTCACTATACCAGAGCGTGAAGCTATACATGCTCGTGAATTAGTGAAGGTTCACCTTAGGCTCTTTACGTTACCGATCAATTTCATTATTAGCCTGGAGTAATACCAAAGACACATACATTTGCCTACATTTTTTAGGTAAGTAGGCGTGAAAATAAAACAGCGTTGTGAGGCTCTCGATGCAGCGAGTAAATTAATGGTCAGCGTTGCAGCTTTTTCATTTCGTTCTAACCCGCACAAATCTAAACCTTACCATCCCGAGTTATTTTTGAAAAAGCCTTTCAAAATGACAATCTTAAAGTGCTTGATTGCATCGGCACATTATATGAATCGCCGATGTACATGTACACTCGGAATAATATTGTTAGGTTGTATAACATTCACAGGCATCTGCTTAATTAAATTGGAGATACGGTTCGATTCACTACACTGTATATATATATACATATACATACATATATATATATATATATATATATATATATATATATATATATATATATATATATACGAAGAAGAAGGTGTCCTTGGATCCAGCAAATGCAATACTTCGAAGTAGAGGACGTGCAAAACGAAAACTTCGTTTATTTTTCCAACGTTTCAGCCGGGGCCCGGCCTTCATCAGGGAAAAACGTTTCAGCCGGGGCCCGGCCTTCCCTGATGAAGGCCGGGCCCCGGCTGAAACGTTGGAAAGATAAACGAAGTTTTCGTTTTGCACGTCCTCTACTTCGAAGTATATATATATATATATATATATATATATATATATATATATATATATATATATATATATATATATATATATATATATATATATATATATATCGAAAAAAAGTGATTCTGGGTCCGGGTAAATATAAACGGTCAAGTAGACACGCGTGCAAAGCGATTTATTGACGTTTCGGCCGTGGGTCCGGCCTTCATCGGATACATCGATTCTGGGAAGGTGAGGCATTCCTGGAAGTTGAGGCATTCCGATGAAGGCCGGACCCACGGCCGAAACGTCAATAAATCCCTTCGTACGCGTGTCTACTTGACCGTTTATATATATATATATATATATATATATATATATATATATATATATATATATATATATATATATATATATATATATATATATATATATATGTGACGGTTCACGGTGAATGGGGGGAAAGGAAGAGGAGGAAGACGAGGAGTTAGATTAAACTGGTGTTCTGACTGACGCCATGTCTCGTCCGTTACAGTAAGTCGACAGGATCTACCTCAACAGCATCATGAGCGCACCAAAGAAGATGATCAGCCTGCCGAAATACACCGGAGCTGAAGACGACGTCCCTGTGGACAAGTGGTTGCGTCTCTTCGAAACGAAAGCGAGCAACGCTACCTGGTCCGAACGAGATCGCATCGACTGCATCAGCGAGTACCTGGAAGGTGAGGCATTCCGCTGGTACCTCACCGAGGTTTTCGACTCCGAAAATTCGTGGGAAGGCATCAAAACAAGCATGATAGCGCGATTTGCTGCTCCCGTCAGCGACGCCTTCCGCCAATTCATACACTGCAGACTCAAAAGAGAGCAGCGCATCAGGCACTATTACGAAGAGAAGACGCGCCTTGGCCGCCTTGCAGAGTTGAAGGACGCTCACATAGTGTCAGGCTTGACCGACGGTGTACCTGAGGAGATTGAAAGGCGCCTCACTGGAATGTCGCTCGCCCCCCCGGCCAAGTGGCTTGCTGCTGCGCTCCAAGCGGAAGATTCTGTCCAGAGAGATGCTTCCCAACGCTCGTCGAAGCGGCAGTTCGTGCAACGGGAGCCTCATCCTACGCGACGATGGACTGCAGGATCGATGCGCACGCCTCGCAGTGAGTGCCGACAGTGTGCATTTGCTGGTTTGCCAAATCAGTTTCACTGGCACAATGAGTGCCCTCGTCGTGAAATGGTGTCTGCTCTAGCTGACGACCAGGGAAACGAAGAGGGCGGCCCAAAGCTGCACTAATACGTTTTGGTGCGCTTGTGAGCGGACACTTGGTGAACGCAACTCTGGATACAGGAGCCACTATTACCTGTATCAGTGACGTTGTGTTCAGAGAACTCAAGCTGCAATTGCTCAAGGATCCATGCATCAGTGTCCAACAAGTCACCTCAACGACAAAAACTTTGGGCCGCGTACACATACAATTGGAAATAGGGAAGATAAAGCGGGCAGTCCAAGCACACGTTCTCCAAGGCATGAAGACTGAATTCTTGCTAGGCCTGGACAACGCCTCCTTTTTCAACCATTCGCTCAACTTGAATACCATGACTTTGCTTCAAGACGACGAAGCTCTACACAACCCCTTTGAAATTCAAAAGTGTGTCTTCAGTGCTGGTACAACCCCGCTCCAGTCCGTTGACGTCACGCACCTTTCACCGTCGCAACAAGCTGCTTTGAGAGATGTGCTTCACAGTTACGAGGACATTTTCTCAGTCTCAGATGGACTTCGGATGTATTGCGGATGAACGACATCGCATTGTCCTCAGCAACAACGTCCCTATTCACAGACCACCATATCGATGCTCCCCGGCAGACAAAGAGGAAATTGTCAGGCAAGTGGACCTACTTCTGAAGCAAGGTGTGGTGCGTCCCTCTTTTTCACCATACGCAGCTCCTGTCATTCTTGCGGAGAAAAAAGGCGAAGGGCGTACGCGTTTATGCATTGAATTATCGAAAGCTTAATGCTGTCACTGTGCCCGACTACCAACCTATTCCGCGCATAGATGATGTGCTGGACTACCTGGGAAAATCGAAATATTTTTCCACATTGGATATTACCTCAGGCTATTGGCACGTCAAAATGAACCCAGATGACATCCCAAAAACAGCTTTCGTCACGCCAAACGGCCATTATGAATGGCTTGTTATGCCGTTAGGTTTGAGAAATGCTCCTGCTACATTCGAAAGAGCTGTAAAATCAGTGATCAGAAAACATAACTTGAAAAATGTCGTTAATTATTTTGATGACATCGTAGTCTTCTCTGACACATTTTCTGAGCACCTACTGCACCTACAAGCTCTACTGCAAGCTCTAAAAACGGAGAACATAAAACTGAAACTGAAAAAGTGCCACTTTGCCCAAGATTCTATTGAATATCTGGGTCACAGAGTGTCGAACGGTACAGTATCGCCAAAACTAAGCAATATAGAAGCAGTATTGCCATTCCCAAGACCAAAATCTCCGAAAGAGCTGCAGCGTTTTCTTGGCACCACCAACGTTTACCGCCAGTTTATACCGCACTTCAGTGACATAGTTTACCCACTTACAAAACTGTTGAAGAAGGACACGCCATGGGAATGGGATTCCTCATGCGAACAAGCTTTTGAGGAAATGAAAAATCGTCTGACCGAAGAGCCAATATTACGAATATTTTCGTGCGAGAAACCATGCATTCTTTATTGCGACATATCTAACATAGGCATCGGCGCAGTTCTGAAGCAACGAGATCGTGATGGTAAAGAACACCCTGTCGCTTATCACTCGCGCAAGCTACTCACGCACGAATTAAATTATGCCATCACAGAGCTTGAATGTCTCGCTATAGTTGACGCTGTTGAGAAATGACACTGCTATCTCCATGGAAGACCATTCACTGTTGTCACCGATCACTCTGCCTTACAATGGCTCAAAAACATCAAAAATCCCCAGGGCCGTCTGTTTCGATGGTCTCTGAAGCTGTCTATGTATGACATCAACATTCGACATCAAAAAGGCAGCGAAAACATCGAAGCGGATGCATTTTCTCGGAGTCCTGTGGTTCAACTCCTTTCATTACCAGAACTTCAAGGTTACCAGGATGACCGCCCTCGCTGCAAGTACACCACTGAAAACGGGGTCATTATCGTGACACGTAAAGGAACGTGCCTCACAAGCTCCGACTGGGCCTTCTGCAGAAAGCACACTTCCGGTTCGGACATGTCGAAGTAAAGAAAACTCTCGGGTTGTTGTCACCGTACTACTATTGGCCGGAAATCATCACAGACGTTTCGTCCTACGTCCGCCTCTGTGACATATGTCAGCGCTGCAAGAAGCCTAAAACCAAGAGATTCGGATCACTCGAGTCGCTACCACCTGCACAACAGCCCTTCGATCTTTTAGCAATGGACACTATAGGTGGCTTTTCTGGATACGGCTCCACGAAGAAGTTTATTCACTTGGCAATCGACCACGCTACGCGGTATGTCTGGGCGTTTCCCCACAAAAAATGAAATTTGTGACGCATACATTTCGTGCCTCGCCACCATCTTCGCTGCAGGGAAGCCAAAGAAGTTCCTCTCTGATCGTGGGCCAGCTTTCACTGCTGGCAAGCTCAAGCAATTCCTAAAACGCAACAATGTCCACCAATTGTTCACGTCCTCACAACACCCTCAATGTAATGGCATGAACGAACGTACGAATCAGACTATTGTAACCCGGTTGAAGTGCAAAATGAATGAGCAGCCGCAGAAGTCTTGGGTCAAACATCTTTCGGACGTTGTCCAGGAATACAGTAGAACTCCTTAAACTACATGCCTTGCAATTATAGATTTGTTATATTAATTTTGATTTGATATGTGCTGTCAAATAACGTGTTCCAGTAGCGCATGCTCCTTTATGTTTCTCTTCTGCACACTTCTGTTATTTATGACGTCATTCCACTCCTGTAATAGCCCGAAAGGGCTGACAGTATCAATAAATGAAATGAAATGAAGTAACCCGATATCCACCATCATACCTGATGTATGGAATACCTTCATACGATACCATTTTAGACACGCCGATGGAAAGTGTGCAAGAAGCAAGCAAAAGTGCAGTCAAGAACACGCTAGCCTACCATGAGAAGAACAAGATCATCTACGACAAAAAATTCCTACCACAAGATCTTCAACCTGGCGAACTGGTGCTCTACGAAACACCTTGGCACCCAAACAAAGGAAAGCTCAGCTCAGTCATGGAAGGGCCTTACACGATCCTTCGTAGAGTGTCTCCTGTGAACTATGAGATCGATCGATGCGTGCCACCGTTAAGCAGAACTACTGAGATTGTGCACGTCAGCAAACTGCGCCGCTACTATTGTCCCAATAAGTTGACGCTCTCTCGGGGGGGAGGGGGGAAACGTGTGACGGTTCACGGGTGAATGGGGGGAAAGGAAGAGGAGGAAGACGAGGAGTTGGATTAAACTGGTGTTCTGAATGACGCCATGGCTCGTCCGTTATATATATATATATATATATATATATATATATATATATATATATATATATATATATATATATATATATATATATATATATATATACATATATATATTGTAAGGATGACAGCGCCGCTGGGGCGCAGGCGCGTGCTAGGCTAGACTGCGAAGACGACGATAACGAATGGAGAGAATAGAACAGCCAGCCCAGCGATCGGGCGTTGTGTCTATTGTCTCACCACAATGGCGCAGTCGCCGAAAGACTTTGGCGAACCCCAACTGTTACTGTGAGGTGACACGTCTTCCTGAGGAACGCCGCGCCCCTTCCTCGATGATGGAACCCGCAAGGCGACCGCCGCGGCAAGTATCGATCCCACCACCAGCGGACGGCGTCCAGGCCTCCATTGTGGTTCCGGGGAACTTGTCCGGCGACGCGGTACTTCGCGCCAACCGTGCGCACGGGCTCCTCTCGCCCAGGGACGGCGTACATGCCTCCTCGGTACATGGCAACCTGTCGGCGCTTCAAGCACCGTCCCTGGACGGCGCACAGGCCTCCTCGGCGGTTCAACCTCGCTTCGTCGACGCCACAGTACCAGTTCACGACCCGACACCACACGGGTTCCGCTTGCCTGGGAACCCGACATCACCCGACAGCGCCGCGGAGCTGCAGCAGACCATAACGGAACTCCGCGTCGTGACTAACGCCTTGATAGCGTCGAGCTCCCAGCTGTCTCCTGCCGTCTTGCCAACACTGTGCGCAATCAATGACATGTTGGTGACGGCCGCCTCACAAAAACTTGAGGCCAGCTCACACGAGAACCGCCGCTCGCTCCGGCGTTCTCTCACGGAGCTTTCAGAGCAACTGGACTGCTTGGCGCGGGCACACCTCGGATTTCCGCCCGCCGTCCCGCCATCGCCGGCTCCCTGCGAACTACCGGTGTTTCGCGGATTCCAGGACGACGCCGACAATTGGGTGGCGGCCGTCAACACTCTCGGAGCTCGCGAGGCCTGGTCGGACCAGGAGAAATGGTGGGTGGCCACAGACCACCTTCGTGGTGCTGCCGAGGCGTGGCACAAGTTTGACGGCGTGGAGCAACGTTCGTGGGTGGAATGGAGTGGCAGGCTCATTGCTGTTTTTGGTCGGGTTCCACATTGCCGCGATCACCGTTCCGTGTCAGATGGGACCCGGGATGTGAACCAACTAGGTGGACCAGCTCTGTCCTGCATCACCCAGCCATCTCTCGGCGACCTAGCTCGAGAGGGGCATCACCCTTATTGTTCATCTGTGCCTGGCAGCCCCTACACGGACAGCTTCGGCGGTGCAGCTTTGTGCACCAACCAGCCTTCCAGAGATCAAGCTTCTGAGAAGCACGAAACCAAATTTCCACGTGTAGCCTGCAGCCCCTGCACGGAAGGCCACTCGACAGACACAAGGCACGAGCAGGGTTCCCCGCCGAGGAGCTCGAATTCCTCGTCGTTACCGGAGACCACGACCAGCCTTGCACCAGTGCCAGCACCTCTTGTGTACGGCGCGCCTTCCGCGAAGGTGCCGGAAAAGCAGATGGCACATGTCACTGTGCTTCCAGACCCACCGGAGCCGCTTCTTCTACATCAAGAGCATTCGCTGAACGAATGCGACCCCGATCACCTCACGGTCAGCGACAAGGTTCTCCGGGACCAGCGCACGAAAGTTGCACAGCCGTCAATCACAAGGCCCGTTGACATGCCATCTATCCCGAAGAAGCGGCAACTTTCTTCTGGCATGCTGCGTCTGGCGCTCACTCCACGACACAGCCGAGGCCCCCCCGCCAAATGTGTGGCTGCTAGCTGTCCACAAAAAGTTCCTGCGTGACCGAAACCGACCATCGCGGTGCAGCCAGTTTCGTCCTCCGGACACACTTCTGTCTGTCCGAAGCAAATCGCCGCGTGGCTGGGACAGGCCACCAAGATCGAGTCAGTGTCGACCACCAGAGGCGTCACCGGCAAAGCACCGAGCCAAGCTCCATTGTATCTACCGTCCACAGCGCCATAGCCAGCATCGGCCACCAGAGACATTGTCGGCGGCTCGCTTATTCGCAGTCATGGCCGAGTGTAAGGATGACAGCGCCGCTGGGGCGCAGGCGCGTGCTAGGCTAGACTGCGAAGACGACGATAACGAAGGGAGAGAATAGAACAGCCAGCCCAGCGATCGGGCGTTGTGTCTATTGTCTCACTACAATATATATATATATATATATATATATATATATATATATATATATATATATATATATATATATATATATATATATATAGTGAAGAAATGGAGGAGCACACTTACGAAAATTGAATATTTTTGCTGGTTAGTTTCGGCCGTGGCACGGCCTTCGTCAGAATGAAAAGTGCAAGCATGTGGCCGCTTCCCAATAAACCACAAATATCTCTGCGATGTACGAATAAGATCCAAATGTCTAAATCCATGAACAAGATCTGTGAGACGTCCCAGCCACGTACGTTTATTGCACTCAAATTTATGGATGTCTATGGTATGCTGTTTTTGCACAAAAAAATAGACAGCTTATGGATTTTGTAATATGACCTCTAATGTATGTTGCAGAAGCTTTAGAATTCAACAGCCCGTGGATTTTCTTTAATAACCTCCAGAGAATGTCACCCAGAGGTCAGCTACTACAAGCACTTGTAGACGTGGGAAAATGGACAAATGAAAGCTTCAATGTTAGCGGTGACGTGAGAATAACTGTTTCCCTGCACACATTGAACCTACCGACTTAAGTGATCTACTGCGAACGGTGAATTTTCGTCATTTCTCTCGGTGTATGAAGCCCCTGTTGCGTGAAAAAATTCAATTTCGCCTCAAGGGCAAATCAGTGCGAACTAAGCTAGGCCAGCAGCTAACTCATTTAGCATCCGACCTGGCGTAAAACACTGGCGTCAGGAAACGCGGGGGGCTACAGCGAGCGAAGCGAAGTCTTCGTGCGTTATTATGTCATCAATGCAAAATGAGTGGCGGTAATTAACTCAGCATGGACCAAGGTATATGAAGACGTCTGCCAATTTTTTCAAGATAGCGCGACCGCGCCCGGCCGCTCGAACAGTGTACGCTGTTTCAGGCGGCAGCCACGCCCCCTATCCCGGGACCCCTCACGGCACTCACGGGCCTTTCGTGCGACGAAACACGGCCGGCACTTTTCCTCTCCACTTGAACATCGATCGTCGGCTGCCCTCGCACGCTTCGTCCTTGGACTTGCGACGATGACGGCAAAAAATGTGCCTTGAGGTTTTAATTTTAACGCGATAGAAACGAAGTGGACACTCAAGTGTTTTCTCGAAATGGAACATTTTAATGCTGTCGCATTGAAATGTTCCATTTCGAAAAAATATTGGACACAGCGATGCGTTGAAATCGAAGTTGAGGAGGAATTGGTTGCAGCGCGAACTTGACTAGAGGACACAAGAAGGAAGACAATACACGAAGATTGTCAACACACGCAACAGGACGCAGCCAAGAAGCTGTCCTCCGAGCTTCAACCGCCTTTCCCAGAGGCTATGCTTTTTCATACTACGACATCGTGGCATTCAAGGTAAGGCCGCATACGCAATAAGCTATACCGAAGAGGTCTGAAACTTTCCGACCTCAATATTGGTGTGATTTAATTCAGAAGGCACCGCGCAGGCGTAAATTGTTAAGCGCCAATTTTCCGGCAAATGTCCGGCAACAAAAATGACGTCATGGCCACCATGTTTTCAACAATTTTCATCAGCCGTGCTTTGCCGTGCTCACCGATATTGGCGCTGTTGTCGCGCTAATCGCATTTGGCGGGCTGCTTGCTGCTTGTGTTCGTGTATCTACGTCGTCCACGCTACCCTGTCAACGGTTCATGCTGTGTTTTGAGCCCAGTGTTCATTGCCAGTGCTAGTAATTACCTTCTTTCAAGTAACACTGCCTGCAAGAACCTCGAGGAATCGTGTACGTATGCTTCACGTGTGTCTGACCGCGGCTTTCGTTTTTGTTAGTGCTACCGGTCTGTGACGCGGCGGGCAAACTTGCACTGTTACCGTGCCTTTTGATTATGCATTTAGGGACTAGACATTCAGATGACATCATTGCTCTTGCCTCATGCACTCGCTCGATATAAATTAGAGAACGGGACACGCCAATCGAAAGTACTACGCTCATTCCAGCGCTTCAAGTCTCGAAATGTGGTTCGCGAAAGTGGGTTTGACGTGTGTATGTGCCGTTCTTTAGGTTTTCTTAATTGTACTCATGTCTGCAACGTTATTGTACAACGAAGTGTAGTGCCTGTGGCTTCGCTTCGCCACACAGCAAGCGTTATAAATAGGTCCCGTCCTCTGCTCAATATATTCGACATATTGGTGCTCTTCTCGATGTCTCGTATTTACGCGTCGGGCCATCTGTAATGGTAGACAATGTGCTCTAGTGTGTTCGCCCATTTAAGCAATGAGTTTAAGGCGTCTGATTAGCTCGCTTGTGTACGACGTCGTCGGAACTTCACTGTAACGGTGATAGACCTGTAGTTTTGAATTCGACTGCTTGCTGCTCATTTATGGAAAGTTATTGCTTGGAAGATGTGTGTCGATCCCGACTGCGTTGGTCGCATTTAGATGGGGGGTGAAATGCTAGAGGCTCGTGTACTGTGGGACGTCAGTGCACGTTAAAGAACACCAGGTTGTCGAAATTTCCGGAGCCCTCCACTGTGGTGAGCCTCATAATATCGTGCTTGTGGCATGTAAGACCCCTGAAGTTTTTATGAATTGCTTATTTGTGACGAAAAAGGCGAGGCCGTCAGTTCGGAAGAGAGCTATATATGAGACGATGGTGTTTTGGGTTTGCTTGCACGGCCTGTGCGGCAGCCCGAGGCATCATGAACCAGAACACGTCATTGTGACTTTTGGAAGGCGGTTACTACCTTGCATGCCTATGACCAAACAGGACCTACCGAGGAATGCCACTCAGTTCTACTATGAAAGCAGGTATAATTTTTGTGCTCTAATTGACAGGGCTTAGCAATTATGAGCTGTGAATTGTCGAATTCGCTCAGCGTCTGGATCCGTTATAACTGGGTTATACAAATACCATTTATTGGGTGCTCTAGCTGCCATCCTTATAAAAGGGGAATGTGCGAGTGCATGGCAGGTGGCCTCATCTGGCATATGTTGTATGGCAGAAAGAAACTGGAGGATTTTGTTCTTTTTCTTGCAGACATCATATAGACTGTTTTTTCTAGATCCAAATTTAACTTGTAGCTTGCTTTAAACAAGAACCACATTATTCTATTTAGCATAGACGTAGTGTACCTACTGCAGTTTCTGAAATGGTTAAAGCAATGATCATGGAGAAAATTTTTGTCATATTGCAAGTATGGTAATTTTTAATGGGATAGAGGCATGGAAGGGTGTTGTGTACAGGTATTGCCTAAACCATCTATCACTTCTGCCTCCATAATTTCATAGGCCAGTTGGCTGCTGTTTTAGCTGAGAATTATAAGGGCTATGTAAACAGGAGTACATGAGACAATGCAGCACAAAGAACCTCACTTCCAAAAGAGAAACACCAGCCAGCTAGTTGACAGTGCAGAGTCAATTGTCTTTAACATGCATTAACATGCATTGGACACTATGCTGGTGTATGCAGGAGGTCACTAAGTGATTGCTTTTAAGAAAATTAGAATAGGATGACAGTAGCTGATTAAGGGTTTCTTGATGCATGCTGTAATAAATAAAAGTAATGAAAGCACTGTGAAATGGAATTAACTTTACTGAGCTCATAACAATTTTTAGCAAGTGCAGCAGTTGACTGACTTTCAACATTATTAAATACAGGTGGAACTGATCTATTTGGGTGATGCCTTTGTGTGTAAGTACAGCCTGTCTCGCAGCGAACCTGTGATTTCACAAATTTCAAGCAGGCAATCTAGAATATGTTTTGCATGTATATTTCATGCATTATTAAATACGAGCTTTTTAATTGCCACCAGTGTGTTTCACGTTTTCTGTTTGTCCTTGTCTTGCATGCCTTATGGTTCTGTGGGTTCTTTACTAACAACAGTTAACTTGTATAATGCAGGCACAGGACGTCTCTTATTTCAGAAATATGTAATCTGCTTTCTTTAAACTGTGCAGGGTGAAGGTGGTTATTACTCAACGAACTCTTAGTCACCCATGAATCTGAGCACCTGCAGCGACTGAGTTGCATCGATCAGAGTGAACCGTCACAAGGAGCGTCGTTGGACTGAGCACAAACTGTCATATGCACTGGCTATGCACACCGCAATTCGCAGTGGGCATCTTGTCTACTGGCATCTCACAAAAGCTCTACAGCATCCTTGGAAAGCGTTAAACTGCTGCAAGTGAGTGTCAAAAGGGAGTAAAATGCAGAGTGTGAACACACAGAAGCACATCGGTGCATTGCACAACATTAGATTATGGTATAGACATTGTGCCAACTAGCAAGCGTTCATGAAGAGGTGCACCTGCCCCGCGTGGATCATTGCAACATCAACTGATACCCATAATGTCACCTGGTGTGCTTGAGACATTGGTGATTTGGGGTTGCAGAAAGGATGGCATATTAATTCAAGTGACTTCTACATAACCAGGTCATTTTAACCAGTGCTTCCACCATTCTACTTCAAGACCTTTGATAATTGATGGTTATGAACTTAGCTAAACGACCACCTCATCGAGCCTCATCAGTGTTTTCTTTTTTTTTGCACATTTCTCATATCCCATTGTTACTTGTGCATTGTGAAATTTATAGCAATTTTACTTAATATGTCACTCCAATCTGTTAGTATAATGAATGTTCTTACTGGCTGTGGCAGTTGCACTTTTGATGAATGTGAAAATGTTGGAGGCCACCATATCATGGAAAATCAGCACATGTTAAAGAACCCCTGATGATGATGAATTAAGTTTATTCTGGTTCAGAGAACATGCAGGGCAGACCCCATGCCACCGGGCTGGTTGAAATTTCAGGATCCCTCGATTACAGAATGCCTCATAATCATATGGTGATACTGACATATAACACCCGGGAAATTGTTATATTATGAATGTTCTTACTGGTCTTTCTGGATTCAGCGAACTTTTGGAGCAGCTGCCAGCCTTGTGATTATAGAAGTAATTCTAGTCACGCTCTAGCTTCTTAGTCTACCTTGGTTAAAATATAGAGTTTTTTTTTAAACAATACAGATTATTTGTAAAAACTCTGACAGTCGCACTCCTGTCATTATCGCACACGAACTCTATGTCAAGGCAGATATACATTTCCATGGCTAATATTATTTTGACGCAACTAATTTCCAAAATGTCGTAAGTTAACTTTTTAATTGTTCACTTCAGGGCAGCCTTTTATATTCGAAACTTGTAGTGCATCCTAATTTATGACAAACGCATTTTTAAGAAATCAAAAAGTTCATCAAATTTAAGGGTGAAAACTGATCGCATTTGGCGCACAGGAAACGTTCTGTAATGTAAGACCGGAAGTAGACATGACAATAAAGTGACGAAATTTGAATCAAGGTGTGCAGGATCAGAATGTGGTCAGGAAAATTGACATGCATTCCAAAATACACAAGCAAACAGTTTATCCTTTGGGTGCAATGTGTGATGCTTATCTGTTTCTTTTTTTAACTATAAACAGGCACAAAAGCTATTTCGCTTGTCCTTGAGAGGAAGCACCGCAGTGGCTGCCAGAGTTTTATGCTTCACAGACAAACAATAGTTTGATATTGCGGTTTTTTTTTGTGCACAAGTGCACAGCTCAATATAAACAGATAAGCACCAACGCTACATGCAAAGGTAAGGTGATCCATTAGCACAAATGAAATGACTTGCCGCTTTTACGAAAAGATACGGCCACGGTGCACCCTCATTAAAATTTCGTCACTTCCTTGTCACAGATAGCTCTGTCCTGACATAAAAGCGTGGTTGCATTTCTTGCATTCCCAGCGTGGTTAGTTGCGGTATTACCCTTGCAATTCAATTATGAGTACCTCAAATTACGTGCAACTTTTGTGGTTTCTAAAAAAGGGTATGCCATAAATTGTCATGCACTAGAACTTTCTAATATTTATAATTGCCCTCAAGTCAATAATTAAGAACTTAACTATATTTTAATTAGTCACAGAAGTGTCATTTTAACAGTGTCAAAGTATTTCGGCCTCAACATGGAGTTTGTATCCAAAAACAGCAGGAGCCTTTGAGCACATAGGAGGAGGAGCCCATAGGATTTTTATTAACAAATCTATATTGCCTAAAAAAAACACCCTGTAAGTGAAATGCAGGCTCTTGCTATATTGCTTGTTTGCTACCTAGTCATTTCTGTTTACAATATTTGTGACTGCTTGATGAGCCAAAGAATGCACTTTCACTAATTTGCTTAGAATTTTTAAATATGCCACTTATTTTAACATTGCTACCCAACTGATACATGTTTTTGTAGGAGTACTTCACAACATTAGTGCCATGTTTTAGGTAATTCGTCGTCATTTTTCATTTATGTAAATTTTTTGAAGCCTCATTTTCCTTTATTATTGTGGCAGTGTAGATCTCGTCATGTTATTATCTGGTGCTGTATTTAACGCTAATGCTTTACAGTCATGCCTTCTGTTTATAAACAGCTTCTTTTTTTCTTTTCATTTTTTCCCGACATTGTGGCAAGCTGTCATGCAGTTGTGCTATCCAGCTTTTTTTTTTAAATGCTAAGCATTTCTTTGCGTACTGCAGACACTTTGAGCGTTTCTATCTATCTATCTAGCCGCCTACGTCTGGGTTCTCTCGTGATCAGCTACTTAACTTGGGGTGGACCAAAATTAGTATGGCAGGGTAAGAGGGTTTGACGATTATGACTGTCTGATCATGGCATGAATAATGTGAAAATCCCGTTGCATACGATGTGAAAGCTTTGCCTCCAGACACGTGTGGCACATACCCGTATGCCGCGGTATGCGGGTATGCGCCACAGATTTTTGACAGTTTATATCTACCGAGGAACGGCGAGAACAGACATTGGTAGTTTATATGTGAGGGTGTTAAGAAAAACCGACACTGGCAGCGTTGACCCGACGAATCCAAAAAATATATGTTATGGTCCCAGCAGGAATCGAACCCAAGCATTCTGCGTGGTAATACAGTATTCTACCACAGAGCCACACCAGGTCTTGGAACTTCTTAGGAAAAAGACCCTATGCAGGCGTAATGTTTGTGAAATGTGAATTGTGGTTGCAGTGCTGCCCATCTTATTTTGTAAACATTAAATATGTACTGCAATGATGCAGGCATCACGTCAGGTTAGCATCAATTGTACTTAAGCACCATCCACTGAAGTTTGTCTATGTAGCACTATCCAGGGCTGCCATCCTCGCAAGCACAAGTGCTACATTGCAGTCTACCGCTTCTGGTGTTGGTAATACCCATGTTGCTCTTGGCATCGTTACACACTTGTAAACCACTGGTTATATAAAAGATATGCGACTGTTCAACATACATGTCTATGCGCATAACATTTGTACATATGTTTAGCATCATTTCGTAAGTTTCACTCGACAAAAAAATTTCACCACAGTCACCACCTCTCCACATGTTTCGCATGACATCAATTCCCATGGTACGTGGGATCTGCCAAACTTTTTTTTGTTGCTGCAGACGGTGTTGCTCAATATTTTTTGTAATTTCATTTTTTTGTATAATTTGTTCACGCTGTACATGATGAACTTGTTAATGTACTAACCTGCTAAAGCTAAGTATGTGTACTAGTATACCAGATACTGCTCTTCCTATGTATTTGCTGGGTCACGTCAGTACAGACTCTTGTGAAGTGTTGTACTTACATATATTCGCTTGTGAATCTTTTTCTTTAGCATCAAGTTTTCTTAACATGCCTGTTATTACAAGTACTTTGTGAATCAAGATAGCCTTGTACTGAAGACACACAATGAAGTGTCTTTGCTTTGTAAATTTTCTTTAAAAGGCTACTGTAAATCAGTCGTCACATTCATTGAAAACAAGCCAACTTATGTGAGCAAATGCATGCCTGAATATCATCTAAATTAAGTTGTCTATTTATAGCATAAATGTTTTTTGTGGGCAATTATCAGTCACTACCATTTGCTGAAAAGTGTTAGATGCAACGGTCTACTACCTTTTGCAAGTGATAGCGTTTATGAAGAATAAACTGTGTACGGATATCTACAACTGTTTTTTGTACCTATAACTTTACACGGCTACTGCAAATTAGTAAATTATGTGCCCACAGAGTTCTAAGAGCTTACATTAGCATCTCATGCAAGTATATATAGATTGCATCATTTGCAAATGTAAGCTCTGAGAACTCTGTGGGCATATTATTTACTAATTGAGGTTCCAAGGGAAGGCCACGTACAGTAGCCAGCACATCTCCACAGTACGTCACATATGCATGAAGGCGACGTAAATCTGACATTCCTGCCTAGTACAGGATGTTGATAGCATGTTTCAAATGCGACATGTGGGCAACGTTTTGTCAACATGATTTGGGCGGAAAGTCTTTGGTTGTGGCAACGTTGATTCTTAGTTACACGGATAAAAAAGAACGTCTGACGGATATGTCTAAGGTTCCGCTGAGAACATCTCCTGGATGTTGATGTGATATATGTGGTTTACTGGGTTTTACGGGCATGAATACGTGGGTACAAAACACGTGAGATCAAAGCGTGCATGTTTAAAAGGATCAAACCAACCATGGCAACAACACTAAAACAAGGGGAAAATGAATAAAAAAATAAAGAAAAAATACAAAAAAAACACAATTCAAAAATTTCATACAGTAGGCTGGATCACGCGCATGAAAAGGCATTTATAACGATGAACCATTGACCACAGTAGTCACGATGATTGTACATGAAGGAACAAAAAATGATAGCGATTGTTATATAATGAAAACGTTCGGCAAGTTTCGCTAAATATATAGCAAAAATGCTAACATCAGGGCATCACAGAAAGACACGACACCTTTCCTACGCTCTCATTGATGCCGGCCGACGCAGTGTTGAATTTATGGATTAAAAAAGATTCTCTAATTTCGCGATCATGGTGCGATTTCAAGCCTGATTGTAATAGCGTCACCATGATCTTGTGAAACGAATGCCCTGGGAGATGAACACGTTTAGACAATGGGAGATGTGGCAAACTGTTAACGTGTGCTCTATGACTGTTGAAACGGATACGAACCGATGTTTCGGTCTGACCAATGTATTGCATGTGACATACTCAGCATTCAAGTACGTAGATGACGTTGGCGCAGTCGCAGCTGAAGTCCCCGTTAATCTCAAGTGAAAAATTAGATGCCGTGCTTTTAGCAGTTGTCGCAGTGGTCATATGAGCACAAACTTTACATCGCGGTTTGTTACAGGGATGACAACCAGCAGGAGCAACAAGTTTAGTCTTAGAAGAAGTCGCAATATCGCGCAGGTTCCTTGATCTCCGATAAACTACTCGTGGTGATTCCGTGAAAATGTGCTTAAGGCGATCGCTCTGTGTCCATAAGTTGTAATGCTTTCTGAGAATGCGTGACACGTTAGGAATAGATGCAGAATGCGTTGAAATGAGGTTAGTTCGTGAGGTTGGCGCCAATCGCTTGTTATTATTGATGATATCTTTACGACCGAGACAATTGGCCCGCTGGAAAGCGTCGTCAATTATACGTGAAGGATATTCTTGATCGGTTATTGCTTTACGGAGCTGGTCACAGTTGCGAGCGAATTCCCTGTCGTCCGAACAAATTCTTTTAAAACGGATAGCTTGGCTATAGGGGATACTTGTTTTGCAATGTTTGACATGGCTGCTTTTAGAATGGAGATATCGCTGTCGGTCAGTGGGCTTCCTGTAAAGGTTCGTGGGCTTCCTGTAAAGGTTCGTCATTAGTTTACCATTGCACAAAGATACAGTGACGTCAAGCAAGTTTATGCTGACAGGTGAATAAGAGTGGGAAAAGGAAATTGATGGTTCTGCGTTATTAAAGTCAGCAATGAAAGAAAGTAATGCGGCTTCACCGTGGTGCCAAATTAAGAAAAGTGGACCATCTTCCCGAAGGGAACCCTGATGGGATGCGAAGCAGGAGCGGTGCGCACGGCGTTGACCCCGTTGAAACGGGCGTCATCGCAGATAAACGAGCCGAAAGAGTGTTTCCACTCGACGTGCGGTCGAGCATTGCGGGCGGTGGAGAGGGTGAAGCGAGAGAGAAATGACACGTTCAGAGGTGTTGCGAGTGGGCGGAGCAGCCGGAAGCTGCGGGCGCTGCCGCGAGCATGCTGCGGGTGAGGGAGAGAGTGACGTCAGCGCGCACCTGCGAGGGAAGCGTGCGAGGGGAGCGTGACCTACTTGGCAACGCTCCAACACCTACGGCGAGGGGAACGCGTTGCGGCGCATTCGTACGGACTTACGTAACGTACCGGCGTTACACACGTGAGTCAAATAGCTGCTTCGCACCTAAAAATGTCGTCGATGAAGCGTTTGTAATAAAGTGGCTTAAGATTACGAGTGGCGAGGAAATTATATTCTAACATGCCCATGAAGATGTTCGCAGAATTGAGACCTATTTTCGTGCCCATCGAGGTGCCGCTGGTTTGAACGTAATGTTCACCGTTAAATTCAAAGTTGTTAAGTTCAAGGATCAGTGCTAAAATAATGCCTAAGGTGGAACCGTCAATAGGTTTGTCATCTGCATGGATTAAGACCGAATCCCGTCCGTATAGGGAATGTTCGTGTACAACGACGCCACGTCTAGTGTGACCAAAAGAGCATCACTTGAGACACGCACGTCAACTATATCACACAGAAAGTGGTTAGTGTCCTTGATATATGAAGAAATCCACAGCCATCAATTTGCATCCACAGCCATCTTGGGCGACTCGCAGACAAAGTACCTGTATCAACATTTCGATCCACTTCATGTGGATACGCCAGCCTTCATCTCTCTGAGTGGTGCTACTATTAGTGACGTAAGTTCACTATGAGAATTTGTGCCTCCGTCAACGGAAACTGTCATCCTTCACGTTGGCAGTAATGACGTCCCAGTGTGTTCCGGCAACACGGCTTTTGCCAGGTACCGCGAGATACTGAACGTCATGACGAAACAGCGCCCCGGGATACGTCGAATATATGCAGGCCTGGTCCTGCCACGATCCTGCAACCGCCGTCACGGTTGCAGAAACCAAGCCTTTGTGCAACGTAGCAATAAGTCTGCAAGATTTTTTAATCAGCTACTTCGGAATTTTTGCCAACATTCAAAGCTAGTATTCCACGTTGATCATGGATTCGAATGGCTGCCGCCGTCTAGCGTGTTCGCCAAGCGATGGCCTCCGCCTGAGCTTCGAGGGCTTTGCGCTACTTGTCTGTCACCTTAGGCAGTTGTGCTTCAAGAATCCACGTGATGCGTCATCAACTTGGGAAGACCACACAACCAGCATAATGCATTGTAATGTGACTCGCACCACGAAAACTCAACTTCATCACGACAGTATTCCGTCATCTGAAAAAGTGGCAGTGCCCACTGCGAGAATGCCAATAAGTGGAAACGAAACGATTACAACTCAGTCGACGACGATCCGCACAACCGCGGCAACGGCAAGCAACACACCAGCGAGAAGGGCAGCTACAAGCAAGGCAATGACAAGCCAGCCGTCGACAAGCAAGGCGTCTGACAACAAGGCATCGACGAGCGATGCAATGGCCGAGTTGATACCAACAAAAAAGAGATCACCAAAGCGGTGTAACTCCACCCAACGCAACGACCAACCCATCAACGAGAAACATGGCATCGGCAAGGACGATGACGACGACAGACAAAGCAGCGACATGTAATGATGTGACGAACAATCCAGTGAATAGCAAGGCAACAGCCAGGTCACCGGCAGCTTCTCCGGCTCGCTGTGCCACGTCGTCTCAACCAAGGTATCAATTTAGAAAAAAAGCGGTCTGATCCTGCCAAAGGAACCGACTGACTACCATCTAGTCGGGGTAAGACTCCCTTTGGTTACGCCTCTGCGCATTTTTTGAAAATTGGAAAGTAATTGAAAAGCGTACCCGTTGTGACTTGCATGCTACCACCTCAAAAACTTATATTGCTGCTTCTACAGTGCCTAAAGGTTTGCGCCTTACCTTAAGGCCTGCCACGTCTGCAATGTCTAGCAATAACTTGTCGAGGTGGGAAAACGCACTGAAACAAGCTTCTCTGGAGCTCAGGCGTATTGTTACTAACCATTATGAGTCATCTGTAAAATAGCTGACAAACCAAGAGAATCAACTCTTCGCCACTCATAATTTCACTGTCGAAGAAAGAGCGTTGCTTGACAACTACAGGCAAGAAACGATTCGCGAGCTCAGCGAAAAAAATATAAAAAGCTGATGCGCGATAACATTTGCGCTAGCGTCAGTACTCCCAATGATGCAACGTCTTCGGCGCATTCGTCCTCCGCAGATACTGATAATGTAGTAAATATTTCTAGTACCACGTTATCGACGGAAGAGTTGAGTGTTCTTTCCCGTGGCTTAAACTTTTGTCCTGCCACTGGGGGGATATAACGAATTCCAGCTAATCAGTGACTTCCACAATTTTGAAAAGAGGATGCGTTTACCTGAATACTTCCATGATCCGCCTGCATCTAACAAAACATCGTTTTTTACACGAAAGTGTTTTATGCCGGGGTCCACCAAGGCTTTAGTGACGCATTTCCATCACGGATATGACGTTGATAAAAGGGACGCCACCAAATGAGAAGAAAAAACTTTTAGAAAAATGTTCCCCCCACCCGGAATCGAACCTCCGACTACTCAGCCCGCGACGGTAACGCCCGACGCTCTACCGACTGAGCTAAAGAAGCATACGGAGAACCTTCTACCAACGCGCCCTATATCTCTCACACAATCTCCCTCGCTCGGTGCTCTCTGTTGGCGGCGGCGGGTGGTGCTGCCGTCTGTGAGCGATGAAGAGAAGTAATGCGGTATGACAATGACCCCGATAGAGGACGATTCGTCAACGACGCAGTTAGAGATGGCGTCCGAGATTGCGCGCCGGCGCGCAATCTCGGAGGTCATGGTGAAAGCGTCTCGATAGCAGCAACAAACACTGGCCGCGCTAGCATTGGGCAGTCGCCCTAGACGTAGTTATGTGTCATTCTAGTTATGCTCTCAGCCTTTCGCTTCGTGTTAGCGTGTGACGGCTCGTTGTCGGAGTAGTGTGCTTCCACATGCACCAGCGGTGTTTCGTCGCCGACTAATTTGAGTGCGATAGCACCGACTAATAAAACTGCTGCAGTAAGTGGTGCAAAAGGCAATGATGTCGACGGACGAATGTGGTGCCTTGGTGGAGCGAGACGGTGGCCAGCGGGACGTGGAACGCCTGCGCGCGTTCGCGGCTCAAGCTCTGCCTCCCGTGTTGCTGAAACGCAGTGTGGTAGTGTATCTAGAAGCACAGGCGTAGGTTACCGCATCACTCGTAAGCGCACACCGTGCTGTTTCTCTCCTTAAATGACGACGCTTCGAAGAAGTGCACAGTGACAGTGTTAATTACGTGCTTGTTGATGTCATCTTTGCGCGCGATACATGATACGCTGTGTGCAGGTATAGGTTGAAAAGTTTAACTACCACAGCGGTTAAGTCATGATCATGGGCGTTAGTAGTCGGGATGGGAATGTGCCACTAGGCGTCGACGTGGGTGCATCCACGTCAAACGGTGCTATATGTGTAAAACAGCAATAGACGTTGTACGAACTCTCATTATCACTACACAATAAGCACTGCTTCTGTGAAGACACTATTCACTTTCGTGTTATACCGATTCCTATGACGGAATCGGTATAACCACTAGACGTCGACGTGGGTGCATCCACGTCAAACGGTGCTAGAGGTGTAAAACAGCAATAGACGTTGTACGAACTCTCATTATCACTACACAATAAGCACTGCTTCTGTGAAGACACTATTCACTTTCGTGTTATACCGATTCCTATGACGGAATCGGTATAACCACTAGACGTCGACGTGGGTGCATCCACGTCAAACGGTGCTAGAGGTGTAAAACAGCAATAGACGTTGTACGAACTCTCATTATCACTACACAATAAGCACTGCTTCTGTGAAGACACTATTCACTTTCGTGTTATACCGATTCCTATGACGGAATCGGTATAACCACTAGATGTCGACGTGGGTGCATCCACGTCAAACGGTGCTAGAGGTGTAAAACAGCAATAGACGTTGTACGAACTCTCATTATCACTACACAATAAGCACTGCTTCTGTGAAGACACTATTCACTTTCGTGTTATACCGATTCCTATGACGGAATCGGTATAACCTACTAGACGTCGACGTGGGTGCATCCACGTCAAACGGTGCTAGAGGTGTAAAACAGCAATAGACGTTGTACGAACTCTCATTATCACTACACAATAAGCACTGCTTCTGTGAAGACACTATTCACTTTCGTGTTATACCGATTCCTATGACGGAATCGGTATAACCACTAGATGTCGACGTGGGTGCATCCACGTCAAACGGTGCTAGAGGTGTAAAACAGCAATAGACGTTGTACGAACTCTCATTATCACTACACAATAAGCACTGCTTCTGTGAAGACACTATTCACTTTCGTGTTATACCGATTCCTATGACGGAATCGGTATAACCACTAGACGTCGACGTGGGTGCATCCACGTCAAACGGTGCTAGAGGTGTAAAACAGCAATAGACGTTGTACGAACGCTCATTATCACTACACAATAAGCACTGCTTCTGTGAAGACACTATTCACTTTCGTGTTATACCGATTCCTATGACGGAATCGGTATAGCTACTAAGCACTGGACTCGTCCCTCACAGAGGGACAAATGTCCCGATATTTATATCCGAGCAGTGTAGCGAGATGTACTCGAAGCATACAAAAGCCAATCCCCATTCCACCGTAACCTAAGCGCCAAAAAAAGGGAAACAATCAAAACCCTGGCTAGCCGTGACAACATCGTCATTAAACCGGCTGATAAAGGTGGTGCCAGTTGTGATGAATAAAAGTGATTACCTTCGTGACGCCTACAGACAATTGAATGACCACGCATTTTACAGGCATTTGAGTTACGACCCGACCGAAGAATTCAAGACCCAAGTAAAAGAAAGCTTAGAAGACCTAGTAAAAGAAAATAAAATGCCATCATCTGCACTTAAGCCATTAGTCCCCCCTGAGTCCGGTAGCTGGCAGATTTTACCTGCTCCCTAAAATCCATAAACAGAACAATCCAGGTCCACCAATAGTTTCAGGAATAGGAACCATTACTGAAAGCCTGTCTCGCTGTGTGGACAGCCTAATCAGTTCTATTCCTCCTAACTTTTCTTCATATCTCAAGGACACTAACCACTTTCTGAGTGCTATAGTTGACATGCGTGTCCCAAGTGATGCTCTTTTGGTCACACTAGACGTGGCGTCGTTGTACACGAACATTCCCCTATACGGACGGGATTCGGTCTTAATCCATGCAGATGACAAACCTATTGACGGTTCCACCTTAGGCATTATTTTAGCACTGATCCTTGAACTTAACAACTTTGAATTTAACGGTGAGCATTACGTTCAAACCAGCGGTACCTCGATGGGCACGAAAATAGGTCCCAATTCTGCGAACATATTCATGGGCATGTTAGAAAATAATATCCTTGCCACTCGTAATCTTAAGCCACTTTATTACAAACGCTTCATCGACGACATTTTCTTAATTTGGCACCACGGTGAAGCCGCATTAGTTTCTTTCATTGCTCACTTTAATAACGCAGGACCATCAATTTCATCTTTAAAAAAAGCGCGAAAAAAACCACAACAGACAGGTAGGAAGGAGACAGGACGACCTGTCTGTTGTGGTTTTTTTCGCGCTTTTTTTACAGATGAACTTGAACCAACTCGCCCAACTGTCCTTGCTAAACCATCAATTTCCTCTTCCCACTCTTATTCACCTGTCAGCATAAACTTCCTTGACGTCACTGTATCTTTGTGCAATGGTAAACTAATGACGAACCTTTACAGGAAGCCCACTGACCGACAGCG
The DNA here is from genome assembly GCA_030522465.1 of Rhipicephalus appendiculatus. Taxonomy (NCBI): domain Eukaryota; kingdom Metazoa; phylum Arthropoda; class Arachnida; order Ixodida; family Ixodidae; genus Rhipicephalus; species Rhipicephalus appendiculatus. The sequence continues at coordinate 674,129 of JALIZH010033003.1, read as the reverse complement.
ATATCTCCATTTTAAAAGCAGCCATGTCAAACATTGCAAAACAAGTATCCCCTATAGCCAAGCTATCCGTTTTAAAAGAATTTGTTCGGACGACAGGGAATTCGCTCGCAACTGTGACCAGCTCCGTAAAGCAATAACCGATCAACAATATCCTTCACGTAATTTGACGACGCTTTCCAGCGGGCCAATTGTCTCGGTCGTAAAGATATCATCAGCAATAACAAGCGATTGGCGCCAACCTCACGAACTAACCTCATTTCAACGCATTCTGCATCTATTCTTAACGTGTCACGCATTCTCAGAAAGCATTACAACTTATGGACACAGAGCGATCGCCTTAAGCACATTTTCACGGAATCACCACGAGTAGTTTATCGGAGATCAAGGAACCTGCGCGATATTGCGACTTCTTCTAAGACTAAACTTGTTGCTCCTGCTGGTTGTCATCCCTGTAACAAACCGCGATGTAAAGTTTGTGCTCATATGACCACTGCGACAACTGCTAAAAGCACGGCATCTAATTTTTCACTTGAGATTAACGGTGATTTCAACTGCGACTGCAACAGCGTCATCTACTTACTTGAATGCTGAGTATGTCACATGCAATGCATTGGTCAGACCGAAACATCATTTCGTATCCGTTTCAACAGTCACAGAGCATACGTTAACAGTTTGCCACATCTCCCATTGTCTAAACATGTTCATCTGCCAGGTCATTCATTTGACAAGATCATGGTGACCCTATTACAATCAGGCTTCAAATCGCACCATGATCGCGAAATTAGATAATCTTTTTTAATCCATAAATTCAACACTGTGTCGGCCGGCATCAATGAGAGCGTAGGAAAAGTGTCGTGACTTCCTGTGACGCCCTGAATGTTAGCATTTTTGCTATATATTTAACGAAACTTGCGGAACGTTTTCATTATATAACAATCGCTATCATTTTTTGTTCCTTTATGTACAATCATCGTGACTACTGTGGTCAATGGCTCATCGTTATAAATGCCTTTTCATGCCTGTGATCCATCCTACTGTATGAAATTTCTGAATTGTTGTTCTTTTTTTCTTCTTTATTTTTTATTCATTTCCTCTTGTTTTGGTGTTGTCATGGTTGATTTGATCCTTTTAAACATGCATGCGTTGAACCCACGTCTTCTGTACCCACGGGTTCATGCCCATAAAAGCGGCCACATGCTTGTATTCTTTTCATTCTGACGAAGGCCGTGCCACGGCTGAAACGAACCAGTAAAAAATATTTAATTTTCGTAAGTGTGCTCCTTCATTTCTTCACTATATGTGCACGGGACCCACAGAACACTTACTTTTGAATCATTATATATATATATATATATATATATATATATATATATATATATATATATATATATATATATATATATATATATATATATCTATATATTAATACGTAGATTATGAAGAGTCTGGCTTCGGTTGCCGTAGAACGGTGCTATGTACAGGTGCTATGCGTATGTATGCTAAGTACAGGTGCTATGCGTATGTAGCAGTACGCGCACGTGGTCGTGTGACCACTTATCAGTATGTACGCTTCTTCTCTCTCTCTTTTTTTTTCTCCCCTTTCTTTCTCTCGGCACGGCGATGATATAAAAGCGCATCGGCGCCTGGTAAATTTTGTCTTGATGAAGATCGGTCTCCGATCGAAACGTCACCAATAAACAGTTTTTTAGAGGCGTATATATATTTTTCCTATATATATATATATATATATATATATATATATATATATATATATATATATATATATATATATATATATATATATATATATATTGTAAGTCTTACGGTTCTCTAGTATACGACTATTGTACGTGCGCCTTAGAGGCTCATCGGCGCTGCGGATCTTCCATCCAAGGAACGCCCACAATTATGCAGCCCGTGTCCCTCCTACTGCGAGAAACACCTCTTCAACCACTCAAGGACGGCGTCCAGGCCTCCTCGGTGGCCCAAGGGCAGGCATATCGCGGCGGCGCCAAGACAGCACACGGCCTTCTTTTGCCCGGGAACGCTGCTCAAGCTTCCCGTGGCGACAACCTCTCACTGAGGACTTCATCAGCACCTGAGCTGCCGAGGGGTGCTGTTCAAGCGCCCCCTGACAAAGATTCCGCCGCAGTGAGCATAGTGACCACCTCGTACTCCTCGGCGACTCGACAATGCTCTCACGGCGCTTCAATTCCTTGTGTCGACCACGCTTCTCTGATTCATGACATCGCCACGCTGATTGCTTCGACGAATACATATTCCGCGGGCGCCGTCCATGGATCTTCAGGCGGCTCACCCGAAGATGCGGCGAGGATCATCCGCGAAGCCGCGCGCTTGTCCCAAGAACTTCACAGCTTCGCGCCTCCTAACTGCGGGATCTGAACCGCCGCGGTGAGTACCGGGGCCCCCATATTTTCCGCGGGCATCGCCCCTGGCTCCTCGCTCGGCCAACCCACGGACGTCATGCGGGCGGCATCTTTGCTTGCCGAGTAGCTAGACCGTCTCGCCGCGAAAATTTCCGGACCCTCGCAGACCACCTTACCATCAGCGGCTGCGTCGGAACTACCGGAATTCCGAGAAATCCAGGACGACGTCTTCCTATGGACCGAGACTTAATGCTCGCGGCACCCTCCATGCCTGGCCAGAGAACCACAAATGGCTGGTTGCCATCGACCGCCTTCGCGATGCCGCGAAGGCATGGCATGCCTACGAAGGCGTCAGGGAGCGGTCCTGGTCTGAATGGTGTGCCAAGTTGATCAGCCTTTTCCGCCCTCTTTCTCATGCCTGCGACCCCCCTTCCTGCCGACCGAGTCTCTACCGAGGTGCACAAGGGGAGAAATTCGGCCTTGTTGGTAAGACATTAGGCAAAATTTAGCGCAAGATGACACAAGGACGACAAGGGAGGACACAACACGTGCGCTATCTTTCAACACCAATATCGACTGATCAAAGAATACCAAGAAATGCCCGATGCGTGGCACGATACTTGCTCAAAGTTGGGTCGTGAATCTGGCCTACAATGGTTATGGCAGATTCTCAGGAGCCTACTTGGCAAAAAGAAAGGCTACACCTCCTCTTTCAGAACTCTTCCTACGGGAAGAGCCAAAATCACTAGAGGACCCCGTCATTCACACTTTCTTCCCGCATGCTGCTGAAATACCACCACTACAACACCCGCACATCAGGATAGAGGACCCTAAAGCGAAGCTTGACAAACCCTTCACGCTAAGTGAGCTTGTAGCAGCGTTGGCCCAGAGCAAAAAGAAGTCCGCTCCTGGACACGACGGAGTGACCTGGCAAGAACTTCGAAATCTCAGCGACGAAACTCTGAAAAAACTTAACTGTCATTAATGAATCCTGGGAATCCGGCCTTGTCCCCGATTCGCTTAAACATTCGCTCATTTATCCTATACCGAAGCCGGGAAACGACCATAGAAAGCCAGCCAATCTGCGACCAGTAGCTTTGACTTCAACAGTCGGCAAACTCATAGAGCGAATGCTGAACACGTGGATACAATATTACATCGAATACGTGAAACCCGGACTGCATCCTGCACAGGCAGGCTTTCGGCCGACATGGGCACACATGGCTGCCTGTGGTTGCTTCGCAGAGTAATCAACCGCAAATCTCGCAAACAGATGCCGGACTATATCCTTGCAGTAGCATATCGTACTGGTATAGCGCAGCTCAGTTTGAGCATGAGGAAAAGAGTGAAAGGCGTAGAAGGAAACACAGACAACAGGATGAGCGCTAAACTTCCAGCTTTTGTTTATTGCATGACCCTACAGCACATTATATGGCTCACCTCACCCATGTGACACCGCAAACCTGACCAAAAAACTAAGCATGTGGCGCAGCACACGTGACCAGAAAACTCAGTTTTCGCAGACATCCCGTTAACAAATCTACGTCTGCACTTCACCGCACGCGCTCAAGAAAATCGATCTCTTTTCCGGATAAGGCTATAGATGGCGTACTTACACAAAGTTTAACACATTTCGCAATTGAATTCGCCTCAATGATTTCACGTGTCAACTGATTACGACTGCGGCCCAACACGACGCAACGGTCAAACAATGAAGTGCATGCACACGTCTTACAATGCATGGCCAGGAAACTACCTGAAGAAACCTTGTTTTTTACATTGTAACAATGCTCGCGCAAACGGTCATTAATGCACCTGCCCGTCTGTCCTATGTAAACCGCGTCGCACGACAGAGGGAACATGTATACGACAGCTAGGGAACATTCAACAAACCTAGTCACATGCCTCTTTCCACAGGCGGGTTGCGACTCCTTAGGATTCGTCAGCTTACATAATCGACTTAGTTTCTCTGGAGCAGAGAACACTACGCGGACGTTTTCTCTCAGGGCTATCTTTTTCAAATGGTGCGATACCTTATGCACATACGGTATGACACTGGTTTTTCCAGCATCGGGCACACCATTCTTCTGCGGTCGTCCCCGCTTACGTGAACCATGCAACAAGCACTCAGCCACTGACACCTGCAGCAATACTGGATAGCCTGCCAGGGATAATCTCTTGCTTTGTCCTGCGAAACTAGCGGCTATAGTGTGATGGCATGACTTTAACAAGGCATTCCTAAAGCACAGCCTGGCAAGCCCTCGTTTAATTAGCTTTGAATGCGCCGAATTGTACTGCAGGAGAGGCTTTTCTGACCGCGGTTCATAGCACCAGCAAGTGTGTCCTACTGAACAAAACAGACGAAGGTCAAGAAACCGGATAGTACCTTCCTGCGGTATTTCGCACGTAACGTCCAGGGGAAACAGACACTCCTTAATGATTGGCAGAATTTCTGCAACATTACGTTCAACGTCACTTGAAGCACACTCAATAAAGAACAAGAAATCGTCTACATAACGAAAAACTTTGCGCACTTTCGTCTGAGCGAGCAGTAGATATGCGCAAAGCATTTGACAACGTGAAACAAGAGGTTATACTACAGGAATTGGCAGCAAGGTATCCCAGCCCAAGAGCATGTAATTTGATCCGCAACTTTCTCCAAGGTTGACCAATCAGGCTCCATGGCAAAGCACCGGGATGGAAGAACTTGTTTTTGGGCGAGTTGGTGACTAAGTTTGCTGAACATTTTGTACGTGGCGCAAAGCTGGAAACATGAAAATGGGGCGGAGGAAAGAAAGAGACAGAGGAGCGCCAAGGAGCGACAATAGAGGAGCGACAATAGAGACAGAGGATTGGCGCTCCTCTGTCTCTTTCTTTCCTCCGCCCCATTTTCATGTTTCCAGCTTTGCGCCACGTACAAAATGTTCAGCAAACACCGGGATGGAGACCGAGGACCTATTATCTGGATAGGGGTGTACCCCAGGGCTCCATCCTCGGTCCTTTGGTCTTTAATCTGGCCATGACGCGGGTGGCTTGGGCGAGAAAATTCGGCCCGTTTTATATCTAAGCAGATGACATCACAATATGGACAGAAGCAGCAGATTATCCCGACGAGCAGAGCATGCAAACTGAACTCCAAGCAGCTATCTTAACCCTCACCGATACTTTAGATAACCTCGGACTACAGCTGTCGCCAGAAAAGACGGAATTGATTAGCCTGGACGGAAAGAAAGCGACCAATGTAGGCAAGCAGATTACGTTACACATCGGCGAAAGCGACATTACTTCTACCAACGGACAAATCAGGGTCCTCAGAGCACAGATTGCTAGTTGCAACAGTTTCCAGCAATGGATCCGCGCCTGAAGACGCACATGGAGCCCGATGTTGCACATGGTTCACCGCATTTCCAATAAACACGGGGGAGCAAGACAGAAAATGTGCCAAACACTTGCCAAAGCAGTCGCTGTTGGAAGGATCCTTTATGGAGCACCTGTGCATGAGCTCTCTGATCGAGACCTCCGTGACGTCGAAAAGCTGCACAGGGCGACCCTTCGTACGATAGCTGGGCTCCCGAAGCACACGAGGAACGAAGAGCTGCTCAAGCTTGTGCCGATACCCCCCAATAAGGGACATCATCAATGAAGCACGAATTCACATGAGATGCCGGCTTGAAAACACACCACGAGGCAAACAAATCATGGCTTGGGACAACCGAGTTCACGCACGGTTGGGGCACGCGCCCACCTTTCTCTTTACGTCTGTGTCGTGTTTCTTCCGTATATGTACCGCGCTAATACAAGCTAAGTGCACGAGGAAACGAGCACATCACCACCATGGGAAGCACCGCTGAACGCACGAAGACAACAACGCCCGATTGCCAGGCGCAACACGAAAACCAGGCAACTCTTTGAGAAAAGGCAGCGCCTCAGCACACCTGAGAACACCATCGACATCTACACTGACGCAACAATCATTCATGAACAAGCTAGTATGGCCTGGGTCAGCACATCCGCAACCCGTCACAATGGCTATCACAGTTGCCAGCTTCCAGGTGGTGCACCCGTACATGCAGAGCTGTTAGACATATGGGGAGCGGTCAACACTATTCCGATTGACGTAGGGAACACTGTAAGCGAGAGTCTTCGAAATAGCTTTCGTATATTGACAGACTCGTTCGAAGTGGTGACTCAGCTAACAGCAACAACGACTTAAGATGCGGTGGCCAACGACATTAGAAAAAAAGTAAAGAGTTTACAGGACTGCGGAATTAATGTGGAAATTTTGTGGACACCGGGACACACGGGCACGGACGGGGGAAACGAAGCCGCTCATGCGGTCGCCACGTAAGCGGGTGGGCTTGACTATTCATTGAGCAAGCAGCCCACACCCCAGTTCCTCGCCAAACCTGGTGGACCTCAATCCGTACCTAAAAATGTTGCGCGAAGGCTCTCCAAGCAGAGAATTTATGCGTTATATTCGCGTAAAACTGAAAACCGACAGTCAACCAAGGCTATTACAAGCTACACCAGCACCTCTGTTAAGCGACAAGGGCGTACTTACTCGACAGCAAGAGATATTTCTCAACAAGGTTATGGCCAATGCAGCATAGACACCACATGTAATTGATAAATGGATTGGAACCAGACAAGCAATTGGAAACACTCGCACTGTCAAGAATTATGCCGAGCAGATTTAGACCACCTCATTTGGATTTGCTCAGCTTTCTCGCAAGGTAGAACGCACATCCAACACTTGCCACGCGACGACATAAGAAGCCTAGGCATTCCGATACAATGTAATGATGATGCACAAAAATCACTTGCACGCTATGCTAGTATAAGTGGCCTGTTTGGAGTGGTGTAGAAGGGGTCGACCATCTTGCGCGAGAGCGACTCTACTGAACATCTACTGAAGACGGCTTCACATGAACTGATGTCAGTCTCGCATGCTTACGCTGTTCACTCAACAATCCTTTCCCCACCTATTCCCAAACTGCGGCCCAGAGCCGTCCTCTTCTTCGAAATAAAGGTTCATTCATTCATTCAACAAAATGGTTTATGAATGTATACTGTGGTGATGCTCAAACGCTGCAGCCAGATGTCATGCGCAGAGAAGTACTTTTTTGTCATTCTGATTTTAACAGGACACAAGCAGAGAAGTGATATTTTCTTATCACAACCTTTTATACAAGATATGCGCACCAACCCCAAACTAATGCACGTTTAAAAAATACAATTCTTTTTCTGACAGGGACAGGGACAGCGTGCTTACACAATCGCTACCCAACTTTGCGATTTTGGCGGCTTCTACTATTAGTCTGGTTAGTTCACCACGGTTAAGGCTGGTTCACACTGTATCAGTCAAGATAGCATGTCGAATCAGACAACGCTCGAGTTGAGGTGAAAGTGATCCCCTTTATTGGACGCTTGCGCCTTTATATATTCAGACATGCACAGCAGGGTTTCCAACCTTAAGGGACCTTGGTTGCCAGTCCCGATACATCTTCCTTCCTCTAACAAGAGAAACTACACAATACATAGAAATTACACATTACTGGTTAATTAAGCCATTTGTTGAAAGTTCTGGTCATATGTGAGACGATTCGGCTGTCTTCTTGACCGGGTGCTGCGACGAAGGCCAGTGACGCCTGGCTCAGCATTTGTGTCTGCCGGAGAACTTTGTTGCCCTGGCGTCGGGTCCCCTTGAGTTGTTTGGGCAGCAGGAGCTGGATCTTTAGACGTGCGACTCCCGTCGCCTTGCGGATCCTGTGGTGCCACGACGCCTGGAAGAGAAGTACAAGCGTTAGCACTGTCTTCCATAGAGTCCGGGATGGTTTCCGGGGACTGTCGAAAGGCTTCCATTGGTTCGGAGCAGATGTTGTCGATTGCGACGAAGCCGCGACCCGTCCTCCGTGCGGACAATGTATGAGCGAGGGTTGACTGCCTTTTCTACGAGGGCTTTCGTATTCCACCCGGTCTTGTCGAGCAGCCTAACAGTGTCACGTTCACCCAGTTCTTGCAGTGGACGCCTGTGGGGGTGCGCCTGATTATGCTTTTGGATCGCTGTTGCAAAGGAACCCTCCCGAACTACCATGGGCTAGGATCGGTGTGGACTTGTTCGAGCACGCCGGGAAAAGCTACCTTGCAGCATACGATGCCTATTCAAACTACCCCGAGGTAGAGCCGCTTCCACAAACCACAAGCCACTGTGTCATAAAAAAGCTGGCCATGATATTGGCGCGCCATGGCATTCCGCTGAAAGTTTGCACAGACGGTGGACCACAGTTTTCATCACAGGCGTTTAAAGCTTTCGCAAGACAGTGTGAATTTGTCCACGTCGTGTCCAGCCCCGGCTTTCCACGCTCAAACGGATTGGCAGAGAAAGGAGTGAATGTGGTGAAACGTCTTCTCAAGAAAGCGGTGTACGCGAATGAAGATTTCTGGATCGGACTTCTCAATTACAGAACGGCACCACTCGAAGGCGGAAAAGCACCGTGCGAGCTCCTCATGGGCAGGAGGCTGAGAGGAAGGGTACCAGACTTCGGGGATCGTAAGGCGCCAGAGGTCCAAAAGCAGAATCAGACAACGCTCGAGTTGAGGTGAAAGTGATCCCCTTTATTGGACGCTTGCGCCTTTATATATTCAGACATGCACAGCAGGGTTTCCAACCTTAAGGGACCTTGGTTGCCAGTCCCGATACACACACCGGCGACTAGCACCGGTCGCGCGACCAAGTTAGTCGCTTTGCGACTGGTCGCAAACAGTCGCAAACAGTCGCTTCGGTCGCAAAGCGACTGCTTTTGCTCAGTCGCTCGCTGCGCGACTTTTCAGTCGCGCGACTGCAGTCGCAGGACGGCTGAAACCAATCAGCGAAGCCCAGAAGTGACGTCAGCATTTGTTTACAACCGGGCTCGTCGCTTTTTCTTTTTTTTATTGCGCTCCCTTGGCTCGCTGATAACGAGATCTGGACGTGACTCTATGGGTTTGAGACTTCCGACTACACCGACAAGCGCAATATCAGTCAGTCAGTCGGTCAGTTCAGCCAGTCAGTCAGTCAGTCAGTCAGTCAGTCAGTCAGTCAGTCAGTCAGTCAGTCAGTCAGTCAGTCAGTCAGTCAGTCAGTCAGTCAGTCAGTCAGTCAGTCAGTCAGTCAGTCAGTCAGTTCAGTCACTTGGTCAATGCTTTGCATTTTCCGACTACACCGACACCGACAAGCGCAATATTGGTCAGTCAGTCAGTCAGTCAGTCAGTCAGTCAGTCAGTCAGTCAGTCAGTCAGTCAGTCAGTCAGTCAGTTCAACCAATCAAATAGAGGCGGCTAAGTGTGTAGCAGTCATCGATTTCGCTACCGCTACCATGTGTATATCTCCTAACCTGAGTAGTATGCCTTTATTCCCAGGCCACCGGTACCTGGGTCCCGGGAATCCACTGCGCAACGGAGATCCGGTGGACGAGGACGACGGCATAGCCAAGTCGCACGACGAAGCCTGCGAGCGGGCCAAAAGTCACGTGGACGTTTTTGCGGCTGATCAAGCATCTGCGGCTCTCTTCTCGAATGACTTTAGACGCACGGGTAACTGGCACTCTGCATTAGGTGCAGTTGGTCTGGGCACGAAGAATTTTGTGGAACAATACGTTTTGGGCCGCAGTCTCTATGGAATGCCAGGAGATAGACGGAAACGTGCACATAACGGGAATCAGATACAGCAGACGCAAAGCGATACCTGCCTGACTCAAGCACCGGCGACAACGAAAGTACGCAAATGTCGCAGCAGATGCCTTCAGACGCCCCCCATCCGTCAAGGCGGAGCAGGAATTGGAGGTAACGGTGAAAATTTCTCAGAGCTCGTTCAGCAGATTTTGCGCGTACCTCGCGACCACGGAGTGGTCAAAGTCTTCCTTGACAGCAAAATACTCACCACATGGGCCTACGCAATGCTGAAGACCAATTTAGTTTATGACACCGAGAAAACGTTTCCAGGAGTTTTGACTAGCCTGTCACGCTTGCCAGTGGACCGGCCGTATCTTTACATTCCTCACGGCACCTACCTTAACCTATCATCTCACACAAGAGCTGTGACTTGCTCTGTCAAGGTAACCCCTCATGGGTTACGCACGCCTTGGAAGACTGGTTCTTAAGTTGGCCAACCTGTCAACTCTGACATGCTAGTTTATGGCCTTAGTTCCGTCGGATTGAACCACTCCATGGACACCGGCATGTGCCGCGTTAAGAAAGGCGAGACAAACAACCCGGTGAAGCCGCAGTCTTACACACCATTTCAGGAGAAGGACCATTCCGATCTGGCTAAGAGCTATTGGGCTCTTAAACTCACACCGGCAAACAAGGGTCAAGATGGCGACGACGAAAAGAGCATACCTGCGTGCATGGGTGTGCCGCTACACAACTTTGCCTACGACTTTATTCACATTGAAAAGGCTAGTCCCCGCTTGACCAAGTTCTTAAACCAGTTTTCCTTTCAAAGGTCACGTGGGCACACCTATAATTAACTATGAGTACCAGTTTGGCACTGATGCGTGGCTAAAGATGGGTCCTACTTATAACGCGGGTAACGAGTTGCTAACCCGTACACAGCTTGGCCTGCCTACTGACGTTGCATCCTACACCACCAGCAACATGTCAAACTATGAATCGTACGAGCAAAAGCCAGATATAAACGTCACCATGCGACTTCGACGCGACGATATGCATACGCGCCACGTGAAATATTTGGACCCATGGAAAATACTTACTTACCCGAGGTCTAAAACCAATGACGCACTTCACTATTCAACCGAGTTTGAGCTTTGGTGTGTTGGCGGTAAGCAAGTCGAACAAGGACGACCCCGGCAGTACAGAAACTTTTCAAGATATTGCCGCCTTTTTTCAAATTGACACAGAATTGGTGCTTCATTCTGACGTAGACACCATAGTTGCCGACAGCGTTACTCTGCCATCGAACGTGGGGCCGTACTTGCGTCACTCCAACGAGAACATCAAAGCAAGTTACAACAGCCTCACACGTCACCGACGTCCAGTCAACCTTGCTCGCACGGAGTCCGAGGTTACCGAACACAAGGCAGAGCTGCAAAAAATTGCACAAGAGCAAATGAATGCATCGAGAAAAGCTGTTGCAAGAAGCGTACGCTCAGTGCCATTTTTTCCGCAATAAAAGGAAATTAAAAAAAAAACCTTGTGTTCCATTTATTATTTACCTAATAATACTGTGCCGTTGTCGCTGTCGTTGAAGACTAAGAAGGGAAACTGAACACGCTGCGCGAGCCCAGAAATAAGAGAAGAAGAGACAAGAAAGAGCGGCTGCGCTCTTTCTTGTCTCTTCTCCTATTTCTGTGCTCGCGCAGTATGTTCAGTTTTCAGATATGAACCAACTAGTCCGCAATGAAGTATTTTTACTAAGAAGGGATACGTTTAAATATATATATATATATATATATATATATATATATATATATATATATATATATATATATATATATATATATATATATATATATATATATATCCTTTTTCTGAGTGGTACTACAACGACAACGACATACAAGGAAAATACGTATTAAAAAAGAAGCGCATTTCTCATCAACAGCAAGAAACGACCTCATTAAAATTCTACTGAGCGGATTGCAGGATGCTAACTAGTTGTCTCGCAAGCGTAACCAGTTACTGCTGGGTTTTTTACACTAATTATAACATGCTTCCAAGGCCGCCACAAGGGGTATATAAAGGCGTCTCCAGAAGCTAGGAACTCACAGTCTTCAACAGGCTGTCCGCTCAGGAGGACCTCAAGTGGACACTCAAGACACCTTCGGTAAGACTGCACTTTTCTTTCGTTAATTATTCTATACACTGAATTGTTGCTTTTCTTGCTCTTTAATAGAGACCATGGCAGAATCACGTAAACGTCAGCATGACGATCAAGATACAGAAAGACGAGGTACCCCTATATTACCATTTGGAGTTAATTTTTGGTGACGCCATCTATATTCCCAGGGACAAACTACAAAGTTTATTGGTTCGAGCCACGAGAACGGTGTCTATGACATTAATGAAACCATGGCGACACTTACGGAACCTGATCGAGGCGTTTGAGAAGTATCAAATCCAAACGTGTCCGAACCAGGAACATGGACTGGAGGAGATGGAAAAAGTTTACAACCCCCCTCCACGCTAGGCACTGCAGTTACAGTCAGTTCCAAAACGAAGAAAGCTTGTGCACGATGTGTTCCCCGCTAGAGACGACGGAGAAGCTGAGACAATTCGCAATGACATTGTCAGAGGATTTGAGCAAGGCCCCACCCAGTACGGAATCGCTGCCGTCGCATTCCACACACGAGGAACTACACTCCCACACGTCCACGTCTTAGACGACTGCAGCTGGAGCAACGGCACATGCCGATGTGTTATCTTCGCTGGCTTTGTCCGACGACCAAATCGCTCGTCAATTTGGTCTACAAACGCCAGTGCATGGGACCTCTACCATCTCATCCAGTATTTCCATAGTGAGCCCCGATTATTGGAATACATTAAAGTAGGAGGAAATGATTGGGGTCGCGACGTTAGGGATGAAGTTTTGGGACAACTCGAAGGTTCAGGAAACGAGCCCTGCAGAGTTTTGGAAATACTGCACCCGAAACTTCCGCATTCACTCGCATGTGACGACGCCCATGGAGGTCAGACGAGCGGTGGAGACACTGACGAAGTAGGCGTAAGAAAGGGTGCAAAGTGCCGAAAGCGTTCAAAAGGAGCGTCGGAAGAATCCATCTACGAGTGGCTACGCGAAAACCCCGGACCAATATTGTGCGCACCCCCCAAGTGGCTGGCAGACCCGGTGTTTCGGTTTATTCGCCTGGACGACAAGCGCCTCCAACGAGCCATCCAGGTGTTTAACGATGAAATGTGTTCGTACTCAACCCTGGACTTTATTGAAATGTACAAGAACACGCAGCCACCCTTTGATGCCCCAAACGGTGACCTCGCTAGCTTTTACATGGATGTGCCCGCGTCATTTGATGCCATGATGGAACTGCTAAACTTTCCGTTTCACGGCATCCACGAGGAACAGTCGGCCTTTGTAAACAACTTGTATAGCCTGGTCGAGAAGGCGGTGCCCAAGAAAAACTGCATGGAGATTGTGTCCCGTCCGAGTGCAGGAAAAAACTTATTGTTATCCTATTCTTTCCTTTTACATTAACCGCGGTACCATTCGTAACTTTAACCGCTACACTAGCTTTCCACTACAGGACACCGAGGGCCGTCGCATCCTGATATGGAAACGAGCCAAACTGTGAGTCGTCTGCTTTTTATACTGTCAAAAAAATTTTGGTGGTGACGTAGACTCAGTGGCAGTGTTGTACACGTTCCTCTAAAACTGTAACGGAAGCTCGTTCCTCGTTCCTTCCCAATTTTGGAACGAGTTCCCGTTACAAGTTCCTTGTAACGGGAACTCATTATTTCTCATTAATAATGTGTTTAACAAAGCAAACGAGCCCTTAAGTTCACACTACTTTCCTTCGTTCATAGCCGAGGGTCTCGTTCTGGCAGACTTGTTGCCTTCAGGTGGTATGCGAGGGATTATTGGTCAGCTGCCAGCTCGTAATAAGATCACGTACTACGTGACGCCTACAGGCAAAAATGGTGTTCCACACTCGCCGTAATGGCAACAGGCGGCGCTGACTGACGCTCCCACGTTTAAATGAACATATATACCCTAAAAAGTGGACGGAGGGATGACCGCCACCGTAGCTCAGTGGTAGAGCATCGGACGCGTTATTCGAAGGTCGCAGGTTCGGATTCCTGGCGGTGGCAAGTTATCTTTTCGTCCACTTTCCTTTCTTCACATTTACATTACGATTACTTCTAATAACGTCCCCTATACTTTCCTTGGCATCATTGTCTGTTATTTCTCATTAATAATGTGTTTAACAAAGCAAACGAGCCCTTAAGTTCACACTACTTTCCTTCGTTAAATGCAAAAGGAACTCGCTTACAGTTACATTTCGAAAATTGGAACGTGTCGTTACATTAACGTTATATTTGACTTTTTAATAAATATATAGCGTCGGATAATCCTGAGGCGAAAGAAAGTGAGCAATTTGAAGCTCACATCGAGCTACATATATTTATACGAATTTAACATCGCCGCCGTGCGTAAAAGGAATCTAAATAAACGCACCTAGACGAATTTTTTTAGAGACCACCAGCCCTACTGCAACTTTGTGCTCGTCTCTTCCAACACATGTGGCACTCCACTTCGTTCTTTGAAGGCGCAGTCAGGATACAGGGCTTCAGATATTCAAACAGAAATATCCACCAATGTACCAATATCATTAAATTTCTTGCACAGGAAACTCCACGAAAAGGGACAATACTTGGGCGTTAAATCAGTGTTGATTCAATATTTCAGTGTGAGTAGAAAATAATGTCCAGAATATACATTTTCAACTCAGTAAAGTTCCGTGTTCGCAGTCAGCGAACATATTTCTGTATATTTTGTTCTCTGTCTATCTTTGTCTCTATTCCTTGCATTTCTTTCTCTCTACTTTTCTCTCTCTCTCTCTGCACTCGTTCTCCCCTCCTCTTTTCCATCCTCCTCATCCTCACTTCCTTTTCCCATTGCTATACTATACAAGGCTATACTACGCTCTTCTAGCGTGCGCGCATGTTGCAGAGAAACGCAGAGCCAATAATTTCCTAAACACCCCACTTCATTGGGATGGTCACTCAGCTAAGAGATGTATGCGAGCAAATGGAAAGTCTGCCGGAATGTTATTTGCATTGGTGAGGTGTTTAGCCTTACCGCCATTCTAGTGTATAATTAGAAAAGGTCTTTACTTGATGAATTCGCTCTAGAGATGAATGCGAGTTCTTTAATGCTATGTGTTCGTCGTTGGGTCGCGATACGAGCACAATGAACATATTAGTTCTCTGTATGTACTGAATTGATGTGAAGTGCCATGCCTATGTTGAATAAATACCACGAAATAATAAAGAAGTGGATAGCCGAGTGGTTACGACGCTCGCCTTCGTATCGTGGATAGGCGGTTTAGAATCTCGCCACGCCGATTTTTCATTTTTTTGTCCAGAATTTCTCTTTTCCTGTTCCACTGTCTTTCTTTCGCTCTCTCTGTGCTCGTTCTATCGCCCATCAGAGTTATTGCTTCCTGTGCCGGACAAACCAGGGCACGTGTACTGGGAGCGAAACAAAAGAGGAAGA
Organism: Rhipicephalus appendiculatus; assembly: GCA_030522465.1. Classification (NCBI taxonomy): domain Eukaryota; kingdom Metazoa; phylum Arthropoda; class Arachnida; order Ixodida; family Ixodidae; genus Rhipicephalus; species Rhipicephalus appendiculatus. Next base: position 658,514 of record JALIZH010033003.1, on the reverse strand, counting down.
GGACGAAGAGAGCGCGTGTTGGTTCATGATGATGATAATTTTCTTTCTACGACACGCCTCGAGCATAACAGCTATGTAAAAAATTAACTGTTCCTCCCGCACGTGGTCAGTCTCGGTGTCTTTCCCTATCCTGCGCCGCCAGCAGGCGCCTTAAAGTGAAAGCCAGGATGCATCATAGTCACGTGATAGGCGAGTGGTACATTTTAGCGCCTCACGCGGTTGCCCATCCGCCCTGTTCTGCCTGATGGGCTGCGTGCGCGCACCAGTTGAATGTCGTGGAACGTTGACAAAAGGAACGCCGTTCCCTCGTAAACGTAACGCGTTACCGTTACAGTTCCACCGATCCTGAATGGAACGGTGGCGTTCCTCCGTTCCTCCAAAAAGGAACTAGTTCCTGGAACGTCGTTCCTTGGAACGCCGTTCCGTACAACACTGCTCAGTGGCGGTCAAGTATTCTGCTGACCAGACCATTTCCAGGACGCCCGTCATTGTGCTCTCAAACAACGAGGTGTTTCCAGATGACGAGGCCTTCAACCACCGCATGTGGCGCTACAAGTGGCGAGCGTGTCCTCCACTGGAGAAATACGACAAAAAAATCCACCCGATGGCCCTGGTGCTCCTTTTTGATACTTTCGTACTCGAAGAAACATACGTCGGCACGCGCCAACTTGATCAATAAACAGCTTTTGAACCTAACATCCTGAGTACTTGGTCAATGCTTTGCATTTTCCGACTACACCGACACCGACAAGCGCAATATCTGTCAGTTCAGTCAGTTCAGTCAGTCAGTCAGTCAGTCAGTCAGTCAGTCAGTCAGTCAGTCAGTCAGTCAGTCAGTCAGTCAGTCAGTCAGTCAGGGCGCACCCACAAGCTCTGCAATGCATCGCGAGCCAGCCATCGTTACCCTTCTTTACAAGGTTGCAGTGCTCTCGTAACCTGTCATTCAGACAGCGCCCCGTCTGTCCGACGTACTGCTTTGCGCAAGAGAGGGGAATCTGATACACCACCGCCTCTCTACAGTCCACGAACTGAGTCCTATGTCTCATCTTGCAAGCAGGGGCGTTTTGCGGTGCTGGACTACTCAGTCTGGAAATAGAATTAAGCTTGCACGGGGCGGAAAAAACTACCTGCACATTAACACGTGACGCCACCCGTTTTATGTTATGCGAGATCTCGAAGTCTTTTTTTAGCGCCAAGACGCACAAACCGGAGGTTCCTTTCCGCGTAATTGTGTCTGAAAACGACACGTGGCAAAAGTCAGTGGCTCTGTTCATACAGGATAAGCTCAAGGTGTTGCAAATCGCAACCCTTTCTTAGTGAAGAATTCCAATGGCGTGGTCAAAGCTATCAGCCCTCTTAGTAACGAAGGTCTGTATGCCTTCTCCATTGACATAAAGGACACGTACTACTCCTTACCTCGTGACCAACTGCTGACATGTATTAGTGACACTATCAAAAGCTTTGGGTGAATTGACTTCAAGGATGCATCAGGTGTGTCGTCAAGAGGCTTCTTAGAACTTTTATCATTTTATCTGAAGTCAACGTTCATCCTCTGGGACGATAAGCCTTTTATTCAAAAACAAGGAGTTTGTATTGGGTCTTGTATCGCTCCGCTTCTCAGTGACTTATTTTTAGCTCAGCTTGACAAAAAGCTACTCAGCTTGTCCTCTGACGTAGGTACGTGGCGAATCTTTAGGTACGTCGACCATTACCTGATCATTTTTAAACGCGACCGAGTTCCCTCTGAACCTCCAATTGCTAACACATTGAACTTGTTCCGACAGTGCCTGGACCCTTTGTCATTAACGCATGAACTGCCTACTAATGATGGGAAGCTCAGCTTCCTTGATATCAAGTTCACGTTCCTTGATAACCGGACCTGCTGGCAGTATGATCCAAGGGGCAACAAGCAGTCTTTTCCATTCAGCTCATCTCACACCAAACTCGTTAAAAGAAGCATCGTTAGACACTGCTTAGATAACGCTATCAGCAAATCATGTGAACACTGTGTAAAGGACAGTCTCTGGAAGCAGTCCTCCCGCCTCTCGGAAGCCGGCTACCCCGTGCACGTCCAGGTGTCAGTGGCCGAGGCCTTGATAAAGAAATACCGGCACCCTAATCAAGGACGTCGTTCCAACGCTGATGCCGCGCGAAGCAAGATAGCTGTTGTGCCGTACATACACAAAATCTCGCATAACGTAAAACGGGTGGCGTCACGTGCTAATGTGCAGGTAGTTTTTTTCCGCCCCGTGCAAGCTTAATTATATTTGCAGACTGAGTAGTCCAGCACCGCAAAACGCCACTACTTGCAAGATAACACATAGAATTCAGTTCGTGGACTGTAGAGCGGCGGTGGTGTATCAGATTCCCTTCTCTTGCGGAAAGCAGTACGTCGGACAGACGGGGCGGGGTGCTGTCTGAATGACAGGTTACGAGAGCACTGCAACCTTGTAAAGAACGGTAACGATGGCTGGCTCGCGATGCATTGCAGAGCTTGTGGGTGCGCCCCGAATTTTGAGAACACCAAGGTGTTATCGACTAACCGTGATGAACTGACCAGACTAATAGTAGAAGCCGCCAAAATTGCAAAGTTTGGTAGCGATTGTGTAAGCACGCCGTCCCTGTCCCTGTCAGAAAAAGAGCTGTATGTTTTGAACGTGCATTAGTTTTGTGGTTGGTGCGCATATCTTGTATAAAAGGTTATGATAAGAAAGTATCACTTCTCTGCTTGTCTCCTGTAAAAATCAGAATGACAAAAAAGTACTTCTCTGCGCATGACATCTGGCTGTAGTGTTTGAGCATCACCACTGTATATATTCGTGCTTCGGTTGAAATAAACCATTTTGTTGAAAGTTAGCGCACGTGTTGTGTTCTCCCTTCTCGTCCTTGCGTCATCTTTTTCCTAACTCTACCGAGGGTGGGAGATGTCAGGTACACAAGCTCGAGCGTTCACAAACTTGCCCGCCCTTGGAGATCGAGCTCGCGTGGCGCAACGCCCCTATGGTACAGCTGAGCCGTGCGCCAACCAGCCCTCATTCGCAGACAGAGCTTGTCAAGGGCAACACCTCGATTGTTCTTCTGTTTGCCGGAGTCTCTGCGGAGACATAATCGGGGACGCGGAAGGCCACGCGCCCGTCACGGATACAGGACATGAGAAAGACTGCATGTCACATATTTCCTACTCCGTGACGACCACACCAGAACCCTGCTCACCAGAGAGCTTCCCTGGCTGCCTTACAAAAGATGTCGGATGCAGGGGCTGCACTCCGCTGCTGGTCTCGGCAACGGCATCCGACGCCACAACAGCGCAGTTAGAGGAGCGGACCCCACATTCGACTTCGCTGGGACACTCGCAGATGCCAGTTCCTGTCGTGCTTGGCCCGCTTCCAGTGAAGGCACCAAAAGAGTCTATGGCTTCCATCGCCATGCTCGCCGACAAGCTGGAGCCGCTTCCGCAGCTTAGAGAGCCGTCTGCAGAGCAGTCGATGGCACAAGATCACGTTTCGCTGAGATCACGCACAAGATCACGATCAGCTTTCACAAAGCCACGAAGGATTCGTTTTTCTGACAAAGCTTCCGATATTCCTCCTCCCGTTTTTGACAATGATGCTGATATGACTGAATTCCCGAAAGAAGTGGAAAAGAAGTACCGAGAAGTTATGCAGACACCGACGCTGCCTCGGATGTTGCTCCCTCCTCCGAGCATGCCGCCTTCTCCGTTACCTCCACGACACAGCCATAGCCGACCACCAGAAGCATGTTTCGCAGCCCATCAAGTCAAGTCACTGCGTGGCCGACACCTGCGGCCGCAGCGAGGCAGTCATTGTCGGCCACCTGAGACTTCGCCAGTTCAGCAAGACACATCGTGGCGTGCTCAAGAGAGACCAGGCACAGCCAGAACCACCCGCCAGAGACGTTTTCGATAACTATGGCGCTTCTGCGTCCAGGGTCTGTGGACCTGCGACTAACAAGGCGGCACAACCAACGTCGTGGCCCGCAACTGGCCATGTAATTTCGCAGCGTGGCCGAGTGTAAGGAAGACAGAGTGGCGCTCGGGCACTGGCGCGAGATTGGCTTGGGTGAAGAAGAGAAAGACAAGGGCAGAAATAAGAACAGCCGGCCCAGGAACGGGCGTTGTCTCTTGTTTCTCCTACAATATATACATATACGTATGTCACCGCTCTATGAGGGCCCTCCCTCCAATTAAGAGAGACTTTAGGCCCTGGGTGTGTCCAAAGGGTTTGACGAAATGCGATCAGCCCTGCTAGGTTCCGAGCATGATTGCCGTGTTGTCGCCGCTTCTGGTGCACTTGGGGACCCGGAATAAAGCAGGGCAGACTTTGCCGAAATCATTCCGATCGTCTAAGTGGCGAGGCCGATCATAATACCACACACTTTCCGCGCAAAAGCGAGAGACAGGTGCGCGCCGTCGCACTTGCCTAAGTAAACACAAGTGTACGCGAGATGTGAAAATGCTTCGATTTGCAGATTACTAGGTGAATTTCATAACAACTCACCTTTTACCAGAGCGCACCTCTTCACGTTGGGTGTTCATGGCGCCACACGCACGCGCTCCGCCGAAAGTGCACGACGCGACGATAACCGCTCGCTAAAAACCTTCGTTGGCAAACACTCTAGCTTGTTTCGCAGCTAATACAAACACATTAAACGCTGAAAAAAAGCCGCGGCTGAACAGGCCTGAATCAGTGGAGTCGTCGAACACTTCGGTACCACGTGATGTCGTTCTACACGTCACAGAGAGATTCCGGCAGAGGGCGCCACGGTATGTCAATACCACTGCGACTGCGCATTTGACGAAGGGCCTCGCATGTCTTTTGTCGCAAGGTGCTGTTTTGTTCCCACTAATGCGAGAGGAAAGAACCGACAGCTTCTTTGGGACCGAAAGAACAATTGCAACTCCATATTTCCAAGCAGTGTATGCGTTACCGAAAAAAAAGTAACTAAATACGTTACTCGTTACCGTAACAAAAAAAAAAGGAACGGGCTACCGCCCTGTGTTACCCATAAAGAAGTTAATGCGTAACCGTTACCGTTACCGTAAAAAGTAACGGACGCTACTTCTGCCGTTACTCCATAATCATAAATTTTAATCATTGCATCTTCGCTGCAGATATCCACAATAAGAATTTTATAAAGCCAAAAGCACTGATTCAACGAGAATAACTTGCCAGATGTGCCGTACCTTGACAATGCGCAAGTTGCTTGCACAGTTATATTTGACGGCTTCTAATGCTGTGGCACATGAAAAGGCCATTTTTCTCAATGTGACATTAAAACTAAGACGACCAATGTCATCATGAATGCTCTCCGTAAAGAAAACATCACTGAATGAACTCGCAGTAATTATAGCGGCGTGCTTCTACTGACAAAAAAAATGCGCAAAATTATAACAATAAAATGCTTCAATGGCAGCAAGACGCAAAACTAATTTTGGAAACGAAGTTCATAAGCAGTGCTAATGTATTGGACGAACGACTTCCGCAAGTAACTGCGCAACTTTCTGAAGGTAAGCAGCGGTTGCATTTCAAAGCTGTCATCGGAGAGCTTGCCTCGCTTCTTGGTGAATACGTACGCACCTACGCTAAACACACGCTCGACGGACGCGCTGTGTGGTACTCCTGCATTAAAGCGCTGGTGAACGAGTGGAAAGTTTTCCTTCGGCCCACTCAGCGCGATGTCATGAGGCAGCGAAGGTGCGAGACAGTCGCTCATGATGATGATGATATGCAGTGGTTTATGGCGCAAGGGTCATTTGATAGGCGCCATTTAATGGGACGAATCAATGGTTACGGTAACTGGCTGTAAAGGGGCCCAAAATTCCGCTCCCTAAAGGCGGGTAAAGCGCTGGACACACGGTGCGATTCGGCATCCGATCCGACGTGCCACGTCGCACGCGGCGTACGACGATTCACGACACATGGGGCGAACGAGCAGTCAGCGCGCACGCTCCGCCCACATACGGCACCTCAGCTTGCACGCTCGGAAAACATCGTATCCTCTTCATTAAGTACAAAACAAACAAAGTCACACCGCCATGCTTCGTTCTCTAAGAACATTGCCAAAAAAGCTACGCCTTCACGAGCTCCAATCATCGTAACAGCCCACATTCACACACGACTACGAGCGTAGGCCTAGCTAGGCCGAACATACACTCACGACTACGAGCGTAGGCCTAGCTTGGCCGACGCTCTCGGTAGCGCCGCTCGCGTTCAAACGCGAGCTCACTGTCGGGAGCTTATTTTTGCCAACATGATAAAAACTTGTACTCTTATATGGCGCGTTTACACGCGCAATTGGTGTTATCGACGGCCTCGATGTGAAGAGCAAATGGTGGGAACGAAGCTAGCCGGTTCGCCGAGACGACTGGTGCCAATGTTTACCTGTGAAACGGCCTTCCATCACGGCTCGATATCTCGTTGGTGGTTCGGAAACGGGCGTCGCCTTGCAGAAATGGCGCACTGCAAGCATCACTTTATTCAATCATGAGTTACTTCACATCAGAAACAGTTTATCCAACGTTCTTCATGCCACCGTCAACGGCGAGATCCACAAATACCCGGGCGATCGACGGGGGTACAGTGCCTAGCCAGGCCTAGCACTGTAACGGGGGGCATCAGAGCGGCGAACCAGCGATAGCCAGCGACACGGCTGCGGGCTCCACCAGTGGCGTGATGTCTCCCGCGCTGCCATCGGCTGCGGCCGCCAGACCGGTGCGGTAGCCGCGCGGCAACATTCCGCAAGGTGGATGCCCGCGCGGTGTGCGAATCGTCTCCGCATGCTGTTGGAACCTGTTGGACGTCTGTCGGATGCGGCTTGTGGCACGAACAGCCGTATGGCAAATCGCATCCGAATTCGGACCATGTGTCTAGCACTTAAAACGTATAAGTATTAAAATCGCGAGACTGACATGAAATGTGAGCAGTGACAATGAGTCGCAAACGATGGTGATAATAAAACTAATGAAAAAATTGGGGGACCCTTAAGCTTCGCCTTTAAGAGTTGAACGCGATAGCGATATCCCGTCGCTACTGCGTACTTCAATCACTTAGTGCATACTACGTAATGGGTAGTATGGTTTAAACCAGGAGAAATTATGCGCGGCAAATGTGGGAAATGTTTTCGAACTTGCTATGCACCCCCTACGTGGTGTTAAGGGAATACGCGCAGTAAGGTGTGTGCCGCTTGTATAGGGTGGCTGGCTTTAAACTATGGAATCGTTGTGATAGTCACATATTCTGACGCCCGATGGCAATTTACGCTTGTACCACGCAATATTCCTGGGATATTAGATGTTATATTGCGACGCCTATATAAAGGACGCTTGCGTTTGCGAAGCATGGAAGTTATTTTCACTGCATTTCCAAGCAGAGGAAGTTATTTTCACAGTACATCCAAGCAGAGGCATGGCTGTGTGGTAGAACACCTGCTTGCCAGGCAGACGACCCGGGTTCGATCCTCACTCGGACCCGAAAATTTTTATTATTTATTTTATTTGCATCTTTCTCGAAAATTCGGTCACGGACAAGATGACGATTTTTCGGTCACGAACAAGATGATGATTTTTCGCTCACAACCAACGACGCCGACGCCGACGCCGGAATTTCTGCGAAACGACCTCTTTAACGCTATCGCGTTAAAATGACTTCTTCTAGAAAACGTTTTTCCAACGTCTTCTAAAAAACTTCTTGTAGAAAACGTTTATTCAACGTCGCATATATACCTAGATGTCCGCGTACCTTTTTAGACGTTTCGAGAAGTTTTTAAGACGTTTCGTGTTTCGTGGGTATTATGTGGGATACATAGACGCAAGGAGTTCATTTTTGTAAAAATTCGGCAGATTCCACGTACCTTGGGAATCGATGTTATGCGAAGCACGCGGAGGGAAGGTGACTGTGTTTAATGTTTTATTGAGCGAAACGTTACGAAATTACGCTAAAGATATGTACAAATGTTGTACGCACAGACATATGTTCCACAGTCGCATATGTTTTGCATAAACAGTTGTTTACAGTTGCGTAACGATGTCAACAGCAACATGGGCAGTAGCAACAACAGAAGCGGTAAACTAATATGTAGCGCTTGTGCTCGCGAGGATGGTAGCCCTGGACAGTGCAACATATATCAACTTCAGTGGATGGTGCTTTACTATAATTGATGTTAACCAGGCGTGACGGCTGTATCATCGGAGTACATATGTAATGTTTATAAAATTGGATAGCCAGCACTGCAACGACAATTGACGTTTCACGAACATTAGGGTCTATTCGAAAAGCAGTTCCGAGACCTGGCGTGGCTCTGTGGTAGATTGCTTGATTGCCACGCAGAATGCTTGGGTTCGATTCCTGTTGGGACCCTGACATTTATTATTTGCATTCGTCCGGTCAACGCTGCTGATGACGACAGCTTTTTAACGCTCTGGCGTTAAAAGTACCAATGTTTGTCTCGCCGTTCCTGGGTAGTCTAAACTGTCAATCACCTGTGGCACATACCCGCATACCTGTGGCACATACCCGCCCCGTGGTATGTGCCACAGGGTTTGCCCGAAAGAGTTTGACGACGTACGCGACGGGATTGTCATTATTCATGTCACGACCAGCGAGTCATATTCGTCAAACCATCTTATTCTCACATACTAATTTTGGTCTACCCCAAGTTAAAGGGGTAATCACGAGATCACCCAGACGTAGGCGGCTAGATAGATAGATAGATAGATAGATAGATAGATAGATAGATACGCAGATATAAACGCTAAAATTGCCTGCAGTACGCAAAGAAATGCTTCGCATTTAATAAAAAGTGTACAACTTAGCACACCGCCCTGTTGTACTCCAGTCTCCTGGACAAATGAACGTGACAGGACGCTGCCAACACGAACACGGAATGTTCTATTGGACAGGTAGCTATCTATTATATCTAGCATTTTCCCGCGTGTGCCCATTTCTGAGAGGTCCGTCAATATGCCAAACCGCCAGGTGGTGTCATATGCTTTTTTCATGTCAAGAAAGACAGACAGGAAAAACTGCCTGTGTACAAAAGCGTCGCGGATGCTTGTCTCAATGCGTACGAGATGGTCAGTTGTGGATCGATTCTCTCGAAAACCGCACTGATGTGGGTCAAGCAACCTGTTTGGTGCAAGAAAGTGTAGCAGACGACGGTTAATCATGTTTTCAAAAAGTTTGCACACGCAGATCGTCAGAGCTATAGGTCCATAACTGGAAGCCGAAGATGGTTCCTTTCCCTCTTTCAGGATTGGGATAACGATTGCCTCTTTCCAAGAAGTAGGGATTTCACCCGAAAATCATATGGCGTTGTATAGGGAAAGGAGTGTTTTTTTGTTTTGGGAGGTAGGTGCTTCAACATTTCATATACCACGCGGTCGGAGCCTGGGGCAGATTTGTTGCAACAGTGAAGCGATGCGTGCAATTCAGCTAAGTGGAAAGGTTCATTGTAAGCCTCGTATTTCGCACTTTTCCTTTCTATTATTTGTCCTTCTATTCTTGTTTTGTACCGCTGGAAGGTTTCGGAGTAGAGTGCTGAGCTGGAAACAAGTTGAAAGTGTGACTTTGACTTGTTTGAACTCTGACTTTATTAAACTTGTTCCAGACTTTAGCTTCATCTGTATACGAGTTTATACCAGACAACAACTTCTGCCAGCTCTCTTTTCGAGCTTGGCAGCATGTCCTCCTTCCTTGTGATTTTACATGTCTAAAATTTTCTAAATTCTCCGCTGTCGGGTAGTCGCGCAGCAACCTCCACGCCGTGTTTTGCATTTTTCGCGCATTCCCGCATTCATCATTCCACCAGAGAACAAGCTTTTTTGGAGCCTGTGCAGCGCATTTCGGGAATACAGTTACAGGCAGCATTAATTATAAGAGCTGTGAAATACTTTACAGCATCATCTAGGATTAAACCAGACATCTCGGCCAATGTCACGTGAGTAAGAGTGCGGTACTCTTCCCAGTTGGCTGAGTCGAGCTTACATCGGGGGGAATTGTTGAAGGAGGCTGACTTTGGTTCGTCGTAGTTAGGATGATTGGGAAGTGGTCCCTTCCATACGGGTTTTTCAGGACATTCCATTTAAAATAAGGTAAAAGCGACGGCAATGAAATACTAAGATCTATGGGAAAGTATGATTTGTTCGCGAGGTTAAAATATGTGGGCTCCTTGGTGTTCAGGAGACATGCCCCAGTGGAAAAAAATGCCCCCCACCTCCCCGAAGGGAATCGTGAGGAAATGCGAAGGCATTTCGCGCGCGCTTCACTCCATTTATATATGGTGGTTGTGGTTCGAAGAAGGAAAAGGCGCCTAATTTCTGCAGCCCGGTCGGGAGCACGGCGCAGCGCCTGTTCTTTTTTTTTTGCTTTTTTTTTCTTTTCTTTTTTTTTACTTTTTTTTGCTTTTATTAACTTTAGATATATATATATATATATATATATATATATATATATATATATATATATATATACGTGCGAGCGAGCGGACCGGAGAGTGGGGCGCAGGAAGGAGAGAGAGCGAACGGCGAGAGAAGGAGCGGCGAAGCACTGCACCTACCCTCTCCTACACTCTCTCCACACACGCGGGAGCTCCGCCGAGCTGCCGCGATGCGAGCGCCCTCACACACCAGAGCGCGCTCCTCCCCACTCACTCTCCGCTACTCCTCCCGCACCACCTGCTCCGGTTGCTAGGGGCGAGGATTAGCGCGCGCACCCGCAGCTGTTGCTATGGGAGAGGGAGTGAGAGCGGAGAGATGCGGACACCGACGGACGCCTTACATAGACCGACTGAGAAATGCTTTCGCGTTTAAAACGAAGTTGCTCAATAAGGCGGCCTCGCGCATCGCAGCGAGAGTCGCCCCACAGGCTACTATGCGCGTTATAATCTCCAAGAATTAGAAACGGCTCGGGGAGTTCTGCTACTAATGATTCTAAATCGCGTTTGTGTAGATGGTAATGGGGTAGTATGTAGAATTAACAGATAGTAATGAACTTATCTAAAAATACAGCTCGGACGGCCACTGCCTCAAGGGCCGTTTGGAGCTTCAGATGTTGACATGCCACACTTTTGTCAGCTATTATAGCGACACCACTAGAAGATGCTGCAGCATCCTCGCGATCCTTCCTTAAAATTACGTGTTGTCGGAGGAAGTTTGTCTGCCTAGATGTTAAGTGTGTTTCTTGGACACACAGAACTTTAAGATTAATTTCGCTTAGCAGTTCTTGGATGTCGTCTAGATTTCGCAGTAATCCTCTGACATTCGACAGCATGATTCTGTACATTTTGAAAAAAAAAAGGCTGTGTGTCTCTAAACTGGTAGATTAAGGCTTACTTTACAGAGCCCTTGTCAGGCCCTGTAATTGGTGTTTTGTCCGTCTTGGAGCGGTCGAGCGAAGCTCGCCGCTCTTTCGACTCTACCTGCGCCGTTTGACCGGGGCTGGTGTCCATAGCCTCTTGTGAGGCATTGGACACTCGCTCCAGAGAGCGATCTGTAGACTTCGATTTCGTAGACTTCGTCTGGGACGACGAAGCCCTTGCACCCCACCGGGCCGAAGGTCGACGTGCCCTCCTTAGCCTCTGCGGTGCCGGAGCTCGTAGTGGCCACCGGTGTGGTCAGGTTCAGGGTAGGCAGCGCTGCCTTGGCGGCTCCTACTATGGGGGCGGGTGCCGTTTGCATCGGCACGCTGCGCGTTGTCCGGGCAAACGCGACAGGCCGTTGTGATGCAGCCACCCGTCGCACCACTTCGGCAAAAGGTGTTCTTAATGGAAATGATGATGAAACACGCTGTCGTGCCTCGCGGAACGATATATTTTCTTCCCCTTTCATCGTGATTATTTTTTTTCTTCCAGGCCGGGCAGGCTCTGGAGTATGCGGGGTGATCGCCATCGCAGCTTGCACAGCGAGTCTCATTGCCAGCACACCTATCAGCAGAGTGACCCGTCGTTCCGCATTTTGCACAAGTAATCTGCCCTCGGCAGCTCTGAGACGCATGACCCAACCTCTGGCACTTAAAGCATCGCCGTGGGTTTGGAATGAAAGGTCTTACCGTCAGTTTAACGTAGCCGGTTTCTATGGTCTCAGGAAGTGTGTTGCAGGCAAAAGTATCAGATGCTTGGTCAGTATTTCAGTGCTGTCGCGCCTAATCTTGATTCGTTGGACATGAGTAACATTTGAGTCTTTTCATCCGTCTAGCAGTTCTTCGCTGAGGCTAGTCAGGTCCTCATCGGACACTACACCTTTGACAGTGTTCAGGCTGCGGTGTGGGCTCACAGAGATAGGACGCCATGTTTCACGACGAGCAGGCGTGAAGACGTCATAGGCCACCGTTTTTTTTTCAGCCAATCAGCGACCGAGAAAGCGAGCGGACCCGCTCCGTCCGACTGAAGCGAAAAGTTGCTGCCGCCTCCGGTCCGGCCGAAAACCGCAGCGGAACACGAAAAACGGAGTGGGGGCGGCCGGGCGGTCGTACCGTGGTCTGGCCTTAAACGAAAATATATCCAGCTGGGAGGTCTTATGTAGGGATGATGCTCCCGTTTAACTCCGGTGGCCTCTCCCCAACTTAGTACTTAGCGCGACTTAGTAAAGCGCCTTCAGACTAACAATTTCTTCTGTCCTACACAGCATGGTTTTCGAAAAGGATTTTCCTTCGACACGCAACTAATTGGATTTACGCATGACATCGCCGCTACGTTAAATTCTGGTAGCCAAATTGATTGCATTTTCCTAGATTTTAGTAAGGCTTTCGATACTGTTACGCACGCGCTCCTTTTACTGAAATTATCGTGCCTTAATATTTCTGCTAACACACTGGCATGGCTACAAGCTTATCTTTCATGTAGGAAACAATGCACCATCATCGATAGCGCGTCATCGTCACACGTAGACGTCACGTGAGGAGTGCCACAAGGCTCCGTTCTGGGCCCGCTTCTGTTTTTGATTTATATCAATGATCTTGCTGAATGCGTGGAAAGTCAAGTCAGGTTGTACGCAGATGACTGCTGTATATATCGTGAAATTAAGTGCACACAGGATTCCGAACAACTGCAGAAAGACCTCGACTCAGTAATAGCATGGTGCAGTACGTGGAAAATGAAGCTCAATGTGTCAAAGTGCAGTGCCGTTAGGTTCACCAAGAAAAAGCAGCCCCTTCTTACAGATTACTGCATGGAACAGATTCCACTGTCCATTGTAAGTGAATATAAGTATCTTGGCGTTGTCATCAATAGCACACTATCATGGAATGATCATGTTCGCAGGGTATCAGTTAAAGCCAGTCGCGTGTTGAACTTCCTGCGACGCTATTTCAGAACCGCACCCTTTGTTCTTAAACAGGTTCTTTACGTGTCAAATGTACGCCCGATTTTAGAATATGCTTGCACTGCTTGGGACCCGGCTACAAAGGTAAATATAGATGCGTTGGAGCGCATCCAGAAACGTGCCGCCCGGTTTGTGACGGGTGATTACAACTTCACCAGAAGGTCAAGCGAAATCGTCAGTGCACTTGGATGGCCATTACTGTCTTCAAGGCGTAAATATATCAGACTATGTCTTTTCTACAACATAATCAATGACAAAACCGGAATCGATAAAAATAAATACATCAAACCACCAGCCTACATCTCATCACGGCGGGACCATTCTTTAAAAGTACGCGAGTACAATTGCCGAACAAGTGCTTTCGCAAATACCTTTTTTCCGAAAACTATACACGAATGGAATAGTCTTCCGTCAAGTATTGTAACCGCACCTAACACAGCGTTCCCTTCACTTTTAAAAGAGTATGTTGTTACCTAATGTCACTTTTTTCTTTTTTTTTTCTTTTTTTCCTTTCATCTATTGTGAACGTTTTTTTCATTTAGCAAAGGCGGAAATGTCCAGCCCATGTATTTTGTGCATCTATTGCATGCTGCGATTCACCTATCTTGATTTGTTCTTTGGTTTGTACCGCGCAATTTGTTTTCTTTTACGTGTATGTACTTTTGATTTGTAAACCCCCCTACAACAATGCCCCTAGAGGGCGCTGTAGGTATATGTATAAATAAATAAATAAATAAATAATTAAATAAATAAACTCGAACACATCGGACTGTAGCGGAGTATATACATTCATTCACCGTCGTTCTACTCCCGCAGGCGACGGGAGGAAAAAATTACACCATCTCCCACTAAAGGGAACCATGTGTAGATGTGAAGCAGCGGGCGCTAACGCTTACACTGGCGGCGGCGTTGACGCTGGCGTTCATCGCAGCGTTGCGCAGGAGAGAAAACTGGGGAGGCGCAAAGCACGCAGTGATCGAGCGGTGTTTCCTACTGGAACATGCCAATCGCTGCTAATGGGCAATGAGAGACAGAAGACTCCGACTGGACACAGAGACCCGCAGTCCGCTTTTAGTTAACGCGCACGCTGCGAATTTTTTTGTTCAACAACGCACAGGAGAAATCTCCCACCGGCATCACCTTGCAGGTCAAGATGCAGTTCCATATATACGGGGTGGCCAGTGAACGGTTGTGCAGCGCGAGCAGTCGGTTTTTTCAACCAAGAAACTCGCTAGCAGACGCTGCCTGCGTCGGCGTCTGCTAGGGGGGGAACGTAGGAGAGGAGAGAGAGGGGGGGGACGCGCATGCGCAGTGGGAGTGTGGACGCCGCGGGCAGGGATGCCTAGAGGAAGAAGGGGGGAGCGTAGGAGAGGGGAGAGAGGTGGGACGCGCATGCGCAGTGGGAGTATGGACGCCGCGGGCAGGGATGCCCAGAGGAGAGAGGGGGGGAGCGTTGGAGGGGAGAGAGGAGGGGAGGCGCACGCGCAGTGACGGTGTGGTTGCCGCGGGGACGGATGCCTAGAGGAGAGAGAGGGGGGAGAGGAGGTTTTTTTAGATGTGAAGCATCTTATGGCGAAGCTTAATCCGGTGGTGGTGGTGGTGGTGCTGTGCCGCGTGCCCACCCTTACTGCGCATGCGCAAACCCTTTAAAAAATAAAAAATAAAAAAACCTCCTATCCCCCCTCTCTCTCCTCTAGGCATCCCACCCCGCGGCAACCGCACCCTCACTGCGCATGCGCCTCCCCTCCTCTCTCTCCTCTAGGCATCCCTGCCCGGGGCGTCTACACTGCCACTGCGCATGCGCGTCCCCCCCCTCTCTCTCCTCCGCTCCCCCCTCTCTCCTCTACGCATCCCTGCCCACGGCGTTCACACTCCCACTGCGCATGCGTGTCACCCCCCTCTCTCTCCTCTCCTACGCTCCCGCCTCTCTCGCCTCGCGACGCCGACGCAGGCAGCGTCTGCTAGCAAGTTTCCTGGTTGATAAAACCGCCTGCTCGCGCTGCACAACCGTTCACTGGCCACCCCGTATATATGGCAATGGATCTTGACCTCCAAGGTGGTGCCGTTGGGATATTTCTCCTGTGCGTTGTTGAAAAATAAAAATTCGCAGCGTGCGCGTTAACTAAAAGCGGAGTGCGGCTCTCTGTGTCCAGTCGGAGTCTTCTGTCTCTCATTGCCCATTAGCAGCGATTGGCATGTTCCAGTAGGAAACACTGCTCCATCACTGCCTGCTTTGCGCCTCCCCAGTATTCTCTCCTGCGCAATGCTGCGATGAGCGCCAGCGTCAACGCCGCCGCCAGTGTAAGCGTTAGCGCCCGCTGCTTCACATCTACACATGGTTCCCTTTAGCGGGAGAGGGTGTAATTTTTAGATGCGAAGCATCTTATGCTCGGGGCTATGTCCGTCCCTCCCGCGTCCGTCCCGCGTCCCGCGTCCGGCCACTTTCATGAAGTAGGGAAGCACCCACTATGCGAACGAGAACACTGTAGTACAACATAAGGCCGTCAACCACCACTACAGTCACCAGAGTCATGGCCGAGAGCACAGAGAGGCTGCTTAGCAATGGCTAGGCAGGTGGTGTGTGTCGCCCAGGTTGACTCCATTCCTCGATCTTGCTTGCATGTGTTAGTGTAGCCCAGGTTGACTTCATTGCTCGATCTTGCTGGCATGTGTTTGGGGGGCTTAGTCCGTCCCGCGTCCCACACCACCACAGCGCATGCTCGTCTCCTCCCCCCTCTCTCCTCTCCTACGCTCACGCCATTTGTCTCCTCTAGGAATACTCTACTCTACGGAGCGGCGCCAGCGTCCTACACCCCCCTCAGCGGATGCGCGTCCCCTCCCCCTCTCTCTCCTGTCCTAAGCTCACCTCCTTTATCTCCTCTAGGAATCCTCTACTCTACGGAGCGTCCCACACCCCGACAGCGGATGCGCGTCCCCCTCCCCCCTATCTCTCCTCTCCTGCGCTCACCCCCCTTTCTCCACTCTAGGAATCCTCTACTTTACGGAGCGGCGCCCGCGTCCCACAGCGCATGCGCGTCCTCTCCCCCCTCTCTCCTACGCTCAACCCCTTTCTCTGCTGTAGGAATCCTCTACTCTACGGAGCGGCGCCCGCGTCCCACAGCGCATGCGCGTCCTCTCCCCCCTCTCTCCTATGCTCACCCCCCTTTCTCTACTCTAGGAATCCTCTACTCTACGGAGCGGCTCCCGCGTCCCACACCCCCCACAGCGCATACGCGTCCCCTCTCTCTCTCCTATCCTACGGTTCCCCCCCTTTCTCTGCTCTAGGAATGCTCTACGGAGAGGCGCGCGACAGGTGGTGCGACAGCTGCATACTCCGCTGGGGGGCACCACGGTAGTTCCGCTGCATAAAAATGACGGAGCGGCGACGTTCCTCCCGATCAAGCTACTTATCTCCCCGCTGCTTCGCATCCAAACATGGTTCCCTTTAGCGGGAGATGGGGAAGTTTTTTATTCTTAATTTTTTTAAGGGTTTGTGCATGCGCAGTAAGGGTGGTCACGCGGCACACCACCACCACCACCACCACCACTGAATTAAGCTTCGCCATGAGATGCTTCACATCTAAACGGGCGCGCATTCTCTGATTATACTCCAGTGGATTCTCCGCAAATACTCCGGCGCATCGCTCAGCGGCTTTCATTGGCCGCTTGAGGAGTGACGGTAGTGTTTGCGAAGGGAGGCACCAGCACCGGTGGTGCTCCGAAAGGAACAACACACACACAAAAGTTCCACACCACGCTCAACTTACCCTCGGCTGTAGCGAGGGTGTTTTGAAAAAGCGGCCTCTAGGAATAATTGCGAAGTACTCAAGTTCTCCCAAATTCAGCGGCGAAACCGAAACCGAAACGCGGAAGAGCGCAACTGCCACATTCGTCTGAGACGTCCACAATGAGTGAATGTCATTATATCAACCATCAACCGACTTCTTGGTGTGAGTGTGTGGGCTGCGCTTGCAGTAGTAGCACGCATGACGCACATACGTTAACGGACGGGGAAGAACTGCACCTCTGTAACCGTTGTCTTGAACAGTGACGTCATTCTAGTCGTCTGCTTGTCGCGTTCATCGGTGCTTGGGTTTCGGTTTCGCCGTTGAATTTGCCTGAATTTCCATTACGCCACAATAATTAGTAGAGGCCGCTTTTTCGAAATCTCAAAGCTGAAATGGGTTCTTCGCATGAAGGACTTTAATTTTCCCATTAGACTTAACCACCTAACTCCGCTAATTAAAAAGTTAACTAATTTAACTTTCTTAATTACTGTCCCAAATCATGTCTTCAACCATGTTAAGGTGCCTGCCGCTACAGAAAAAGCATATGTGAAGACAGAGAGCAAATACCGCATTTTGCTGATTTTTTAAAAATAGTGGACACATTTCTTGAAACACCCTGTGTATCTTCAAGGTGGCCCTGAGGCCATATAACAGAACCAAGTATATTACGATATACAACACTCCTCCTCCCCTTAACAAAATAGAATTAAGCTATATGTAGTCTTCCAGGTACCGTGGACGCCGGCGCTCTCGTTGAGGCCGTGCTGGCTGGTGGGGTGGTTGAGGTCGTGACGTGAGGGACGACGATCTTTGGCGTGACTCTGATGACTCCACGTCTTGCCGAAGCTGCGCATCTTGGACGACTCGTGTTTCCGGCAGACTTACAGGCGGTGACACAGTGTGTGGCACAGTGGGTGACACAGCGGGTGACGAGTGTCTGTTTGGAGTATCGGTATCGGATAATCGTACCGTTGTAGTGATTGTGTTGGGCACTCTTTCAGTGTGCTCTTCGAGAGCTTTGACGCATGCCAGATAGTCCTGCCATTCAGACGATAAGTGTTACGGGCTACCTTGGAATAAATTACCCTAGGGTGTGAATACTGGGAGGAAGCTTTTGCTTGCCCTTTCTGATGCACCCATACTTGGTCACCAGGTTGGAAGGAATTGTGGTAGGCAGGACGTCTGCGATTGGCATCCTCCTGCATTTTACGCTGATAGCGTTCAACACGTTGTCGCAGTTCCTGGTACTCGTGATATGGATTCTCGTGAAGACTGTGTGTGGAGAAGCCTACAATATGCAAACGCGTTCGAGGTTTGCGACCACACAGCAACTAAAACGGAGACAACTTCGTTGCAGTGTGAGGAATGGTTTGATATATTGCGACGCAATCGAGAACTGTCCTTTTTAGAAGCCTTCGTTCCTGAAGGGCACATTAAATGAATGACTCGAGAACGCGGTTGAACCGTTCAACCTGTCCGTTAGATTGGGGGGAAATAAAGTGAAGATCTGATGTGCTTGATTCCCTCTGTAGTGAGATATGTTTCGAATTCAGTGGAGGTGAACTGGGGGGCCATTATCGGTTACAATTTCCTCGGGCAGTCCCTCTCTAGAAAAAACGTAGGCTAAAAAAACCTATTACATATTGACTAGTTACACATGGTGTGAACATCACCTCGGGCCACTTGGAGTAATAGTCTACCATGACTATGGCATACCGACAGTCTTGAGGGGCTGAATGAAATGGACCCATTATGTCGACAGCCACCTTCACCCAGGGTCGGAGAGGATATTCTGCCGGCTCTATAGGCCCCTGTCGACTCTTGGCCGACTTGTAAGCACTGTTGCAAGTTTCACAGTCGCTTACATGCTGCTCGACATGTTTGCGAAAAGCCGGCCACCAGTAGGTGCAGCGAACCAGGTCTTGCATTCTCACTATACCTGGGTGCCCTGCATGTGCGAGTGCAAGCACTTGTTTCTGTAGTTGGATGGGAAGGACAACTTGGTCCCCTCTCAGTAGGATGCTATCTACCACCGACAGTTCGCTCCTGACCTCGTAGTATGGATGCAGTTCTTTCGGAAGTTGGTTCTTTGCAGGCCAGCTATTCATGGTATACTCCATGACTTGTGTCAGTAATGGGTTACAGGCCGTGGCCTGTTGTACTTCCGTCTTGGATATCATGGCCTCAACGAGGGCGACTACCTCTTCCTCAAAAGCAAAAGAAGGTTCAGAAGTGTCAAGGGGATTGCGATAGAGGGCATCTGCTAGCTTATTCTGTTCGCCTTTGCGATACTGGACGGTGAATCTGTAGTTGAGGAGACGAGCTGTCCAGCTACGTATTCTTAGTGGTTTACTCCCACAGCCCTTTTCAGACAAAAGAGTAGCCAATGCATGGTGGTCAGTGATTATCGTGAACTTTCTTCCCCAGAGGCAGACATGCCACTTTTCCCACGCCCATAAACAAGCCAAAGCTTCTTTTTCGCCAGTGGAGTACCTGCGTTCAGCTGGAGAGAGAGAACGAGAAGCAAATTGAATAGTTCTTGTGTTTTCTCCATCGGTCTGTTGCAAAACAGCACCAAGCCCGTAATCCGAGGCATCCATGGACACCACAATAGGGAGAGTTGGGTCAAACAGTGATAAAATGGGCGCATCATGGAGATGCTTTTTCACCTGCTGAAAACTGTTCTCAGCAGCCACATCCCAGTTGAATGGGACATCTTTAAGCAGCAAATGACGTAGTGGTTCCACTACCTGGGTCATGTGTGGCACACACTTGGAATAATATTCAGTCAAACCAAGAAAAGAGCGCAGTTGGGTTGGATTGGACGGGCGGCTAAACGGCTCAACCTGCTGAATGTTCTTCTCGAGGGGAGAGATGCCCTGAGCGGAAATCTTGTGTCCGATGAATGACAGTTCTTGGACATCAAAAACGCACTTGTCATTTAGCTTTAACCCCGAGGAAGCAATCCGGGTGAGAACTTTTTCCAGATTGTCATCAACTTCCTTTTGCGTGCTGCCGAAAACGATGATGTCGTCAATGTAAAACTTGACACCAGAACAGCCCGACAGAATTTGGTGCATTAGTTGTTGGAATGCAGAAGGAGCGGAAGAGAGTCCAAAGCACACTCGCTTAAAACGAAAAAGGCCTTCATGCGTTATAAAGGTCATCAAGGCACGACGGTCTTCATGTAGCCTGGTGATAGGCCGAGGCGAGATCTAACTTTGAGAACCATTTAGCACCTTGAAGAGACTGCAGCAAGTCTTCCGCACGAGGCAACGGGAAGCTATCAACAATGATGGCCTGGTTAGGTGCGCGCTGATCCACACACATTCGAATGGCTCCGTTGTGTTTGCGAACAACAACAATGGGAGACACCCATTCTGATGCAGAGACACGTTCTATGGCGTCTTGTCGTAATAAGTTCTCTATTTCCTGTTTGACTGGTTCTCGCCATGTGAGAGGCAGCCGCCTAAGCTTTAAGCGTTGTGGTGGGACTTCAGGACGTATCCTGACATGATGGGTGACACCTTGTACGAGGCCAAGGCCGGGAGTAAACAAGTGTTCAAAGCGATTGAATCTGTCTGGTAGGTGACCTACCGTACCTGGTGTAATGTTTGAGATGTGTTAGATGGCAACTCACGGAGACACGGGGGCGGTGCGCTCGAAGAACACCAGGAATTCACTGGAACTGGCTGTGTGCTGGTGCCGCAGCACTGAAGGCTGTCGCCTTCGAGAATCATAGTAAGTTTGTTGGTTGCATCAATTCCAAGAAGGGATCGTCCATTTCTTACAACGTAGAACAGCATCTCAGCAGTGAGATTTCGGAACGTTACCAGAGCTTGAAAACACCCGAGAACTGGAACGACAGTCCCCGAATAGTCTTTCAGTTTTTTTGGGGGGGGAGCTATCAGTCTGGAATCGGACCCTGACGGCTCGACAAAATGCCGCGTAAACAAGTCTTTAGACAGAATGGAAACTGAGGAGTCAGTGTCCACAAATAAAGATAAAGGCTTTCCGTTCACTTCAACATCGGCGTAAAATCCGGGTGTGCGGAAATCCGGTTGGGCGTTTGACAGGGCCATGGACTCGACACGATGCGATCGCCGAGGCCTGAAGGTACTGGGTGACCTGGAGGCTTGCTGACGCCATGCCGGTGGTGAGCGGGCGGAGGGTCTACTGCGACACACCGCGGTAAAGTGTCCCCTCTTGGAACACTGGTAGCAAACTTTGCCGCGCGCGGGGCAGTTCTGAGTAGGGGCATGCTGATAGCCACAGTTAGGGTAGCTAGTTGCAGATTGGGGTGGCCGGTTGTAATGCTGACACGTCGACGAAGGTGCAGCGAGTTGACGAGGGCAAGGTTCGGTAGAAGGCGTGAAAACCCGCGGCAAAGGATGTGCTGCGCCGGATTTTGATGGAGCGCTGTGTTTAGCTGCATGAGCGCTTCAGGCTCGTATTCTTGGAGGCGACGCTGGAGACGACGCACACACACCTCAGATGATCGAGAAGCGTCCTTCGTCCCTCTCCCCACGCAAAAGCACCAAATCACGACCCCTTTCTGCAGGTGAAAGAAAAAAACATACGAGAAAAAAAAACATCAAGTGAAACATGAACACTCAAAGGAGGAAAAAACTTGGACCATCTCCCCGAAGGGAACCCTGATGGGATGCGAAGCAGAAGCGGTGCGCACGGCGTTGACTCCGTTGAAACGGGCGTCATCGCAGATAAACGAGCCGAAAGAGTGTTTCCACTCGACGTGCGGTCGAGCGTTGCGGGCGGTGGAGAGGGTGAAGCGAGAGAGAAGTGACACGTTCAGAGGTGTTGCGAGCGGGCGGAGCAGCCGGCAACTGCGGGTGAGGCAGAGAGTGACGTCAGCGCGCACCTGCGAGGAAAGCGTGCGAGGGGAGCGTGACCTACTTGGCAACGCTCCAACACCTACGGCGAGGGGAACGCGTTGCGGCACATTCGTACGGACTTGCGTAACGTACGGCGTTACACACGTGAGTCAAATAGCTGCTTCGCATCTAAAAAAAAAGAACACTAGCAGCAAGCTGGGCGGGGCAACTTTGCGAGCACTGGCCGCAAAAAAAAGGTAGCTTACTGAGGCTAGACAGTACAGTGAGGGCCTTCGGTTGCGGAAATAAGTCCGCCGTCCGGCGCGCAATCACTAAGGTGACCGCTTCCTCAGATTTGTACCGGTGCGGGTTCCGAATGCGGTCCGCCGCGCCGGGTGCGTCCCGTTGCTTGCGCGAAGTCCCACTGGGCGCTGGCGCAGGCTCGTCAGGCCTCGACGCAAAGGCTTTCAGGTCTGCGATGTGGGCATGGCTAAATTTTTCCCGAAAGGGGATCTTTCAGCAAGTACGCGAGCGGAGTCCAAGCTTTCTCCACTCGGTACGGACCAAGCCACTTAGGAGCGAGCGAGGCTGAGAACCCCTTGATCGCGTCGCTAAGAGCGTGGTTGCGCTTCAGGACAACATCACTTACCTTAAATGAAAGATGGCGATGTTTCCGGTCATACTGGGCCTTCCGCTCAGCACTGGCCGATGCCAAACTCTGCCTTGCTCTACTGAGAGCTCGACAAAGCCTGTCCCGAAGTTTCGACGCGTAAGCAGAACAGTCTGCCGGTGCTTCCTCGTCTCCGAGCTGGCATTGCATGACACGGGTCACCGGATTTGCCAGCTCCCTTCCGAAGTTGAGAAAAGCGGGAGAGAAACCAATAGAGCGACTCTCGGAGGTTCGGATTGCGAACGCGAGCTCACTCAAATGGTCTGCCCAGTCCTCTTGACTTTTGACAAAGGCCGCCAACATCGGTTTGAGCGTACAATTGGTTCGCTCCGTCAAATTGGATTGGGGATGGTAGGGGGAAGTGTGCAGTGATCAATTCCTAGGGAACGGTACGTCTCACCAAACACCCGAGCGGTGAATTACGACGTGTTGTCTGTGATCAATTTTTCCGGAAAGCCGAAACGACAAAACACTTCCTGCAGCCTCTCTAGCACCGCGCGCGCTGTCACCTTCCGAAGCGGAAACAGCTCCACCCATTTAGAAAAATGATCAACGACTACCATCAGATGTATGAACCCCTGCTTACTCCTGGGGAGCGGCCCCATTAGATCGCAGGTGGCTACTTGCCACGGACGCTCACTGACAATCGGTTTCATCAGACCGGGCGGCTTGCCACCCCTTCATTTCACTGCTTGGCAAACATGGCAGGAACGGCAATAGCGAAAAATGTCACGCTTCATGCCAAGCCAGTCACAGACTTGCTCAGTTTTGCAAAAACTTTGGAGCCACTCAAGTGACCGGCCATGGGCTCGTCATGAGACAATCGCAACAGTGCGCCTCTCAGACTTTTGGGCATAACCGCCTTAAACGGGTCCACGAACTTCTCATCGGTGGCTATGTGTTGCAGCAGGAGCCGATCATGGTCCAGCAAGTATGTAACCGCGGAGGACCCAGCTACACACGCTAATTCTCGTCCACCTGCGCCCGCCGCACTACCAGCAGCGTCTCGGCGCTCCGTCTCCGAGACCGTCGCTCAACTCGCGACAAAACGGATCATCTTGCTGGGCCTTCAGAAGCTCTTGTCTGCTGAAAGCGATTCCCATTCTCCCCAAAGGGGAGTCTGGTATCGGTCCCACTCATGACTGCAGCCATCGCTGCCGCTCGCGTCGGCGTCATGGGTTGGCTTCCGGTTCGCTCTCCCTCTCGCCCGCTTCGCGGCGCGCTGCTTGCCTGGCCCGCGGCAAGGGTTTGCTCGTCGGCGCACTCACCCTTCTCTCCGCTCGGTGGCTCGGCCGCCGTTTCACCGTTTCACCCCCGTCGCTTCCTTGCGCAGAGGCACCTCTAGCGGTTGTCGCACCGGAATCCTGGCTCCCGGTCGACACTGGAGCACGAGATAGCGCGTCAGCTACCACGTTAGTGCTCCCCTTCCAATACTGCACTGAAAAGTGGTAATGCTGTATTAGGAGAGCCCAGCGCGCCAGCCTGTCCGCAGGTTCACGGAGCCGCATCAGCCAGCTTAGCGCGCTGTGATCTGTTCGCACCACAAACTTCGTCCCATCAAGGTAGACATGAAACTTCCGCAGTGCAAACAAAATGGCGAGACACTCCCTCTCGGTCATGGAGGTATAAATAAACTAGGAGGGAGCGTCACGTGACATTTTTGAAGCCCAGCCATGAGGGGAATGCTGGGAAGTGAGCACCACCACGTGATATGCAAGCGGTGAGTTTTACCGAGCACACCGCGGCAGACGGCCGAGTGATCGCGACAGCCGACGCTTGTCAACGTGCTTCTAAGCAGATGTCAACTAGAACCTGCCGAGAACCAAACAAGGCTCACTTCCCAGCAGGCAACGCGAATGAACACCAAAAGGGAAAGGAGAAACGAGAAGCGAGCGGCTTCAGAGGAGGTTGGCTTGTGAAAGCTAGACGCGCTCCCTCCTAAATTTCTTTCCTCCATGCACTCGGTCAGTCACGGGATAATTATTCTGCGCGGGTATCAGTGAGCGGCTGGCGAAGGCCAACGGCTGCAACACGCCATCGTATTCCTGTAGGAGAACTGCTCCTAATCCCAGATCGCTCGCGTCGGTCTGGACCACGAACGGTCTCGTCAGGTCGGGGAGCTTCAGCTGCGCTGTCTCCGCAATGGCGCTAGACAGACGGCAAAACGCCTCTTGCTGGTCAGGTCCCCATCTCCACTCAGCTGACTTACCCAAGAGCTCGGTCAAGGGCGCCTGCACTCGGGCGCAGGACGGAATGAACGACCGGTAAAAATTGGCCCTTCCAAGAAAGCGGCGCAAGCCGCGTACGACTTTGGGCGCGGGGAAATCGAGGATTGCTCGAAGTTTCTCCCGATCAGGCACAATGGAGCCTTCGCCAAGCGTAAAGCCAAGTAACTGAACTCGGGTTTGCACTAATTGGGCCTTCGCGGGATTTAACGTCATCCCGGCGGCCCTCACCCATCGGCAACGTGGGCAACGCACATCGGCAACGTGGGCCAAGTGTTCTTGGAAGGTTCGTGAATAAATCACGATGTCGTCGAGGTAGCACATGCAGTATGACCAGTTTGCTTCCCCGAGGACGCGGGCCATGAGTCTCTGAAATGTCGCAGGAGCATTGCAAAGACCAAAGGGCATACGAGTGAACTCAAACAACCCTCTGTGGGAGGTGAACGCGGTCTTGCACCGGTCACGCTCATCCATACGGACCTGTAGGTAACCTTTGGAGGCATCTAATGTGGTGAAGTACCGCGCAGTGCCGAGGTTTCCTACGATGGAGCTGATCGTGGGGAGCGGATAGGCATCCTTACGAGTCACTCCGTTCAGACGGCGGTAGTCTATGCACAGGCGATGACTGCCATCTTTCTTAGGCACCAACACAATTGGAGACGCCCAGGCGCTGGACTAACGGCGAACAATGCCAGCTGAGAGCATCTCGTCCAGCAAGCCGTCAATAACCTGCCTCTTGGCCAGGCTTACGGGCCTGGGGTTACACTTCAAAGGAAGCGCGTCGCCAGTTTCGATCCAATGGCTCACCAAACCAGTACAGCCCGGATGATCGGTGAAGAACTCATCGTGCTGGCGTAACAGTGCCGACAGACGAGCCTTCTGTGTATCATCCAATTGAGTTGCACAGGCGATCAAAGGATACGGAGCCTCTACGTGTCGTGCGCTCGATCCCAATGGGGATTTTGAATTGACGTGTGCATAGCGAAGGGGCCTGCCCCCGAACTTTGCACGCGACACGGTTCCCACGCCTCCACTGCACAGGCAACAGAAAACGCCGGTGAGCTGATGAACGGCTTTAGCTGCGAAAAAGGTCCGTCGCGATAGCCTCCATTCGCAATGTCCACTACGACACCGGTTTTGAGGAGAAAGTTCCGACCGAGAATCACAGGAACACTGAGATGAACGAAACGCGTGCGTCTCATTCGACCTCCCCATCTGACAGTCAACCTCGCGGCGCCCGCCGACTGGGCCACGCCTTTCGCAAGGGTGAATGTCGTTCGGCTGTCCCGCAAGCTCACCGAGTGCTTCTGCAAGTGGGACAACACCTGTTCGCCAAACAACGAAGCGCTTGCGCCCGTGTCCAGCAACGCCGAGAATTCGCGGCCGGAACTGGTCACTGAAATAAACGGCGCGTGCGCACCAGCAAGACTGCCTGCCGGGTACGCAGAGGGGAGAAGCAAGGGTTCGGCCGCTCGTGCCTTCACGAACGACCCGCGCTCCCGTTTCCCGGCCTCACAGGAGGCCTAGACGCGGTGCACTCCCTCGCTATGTGTCCTCGTTCGCGGCAGCGGAAGCAGCGCACTCCATCACGCTTTCCCGAGACAGAGCAGCTTCGAGCGGCAGGGGTCGGTTCGCCGCGTCATCAAAGGACCCGTTGTGACGAACTTCGCCATCGGCGATGCGCTGGGTCGGATTGCGTCCCTGCTCGCGCGTATCGAGTTGCGATGCAGCACAGGCTGCGCGCCTCCCGTACGTGTAGGGATCTAGAGCACGATCGCTCAACTCCCATAAGCGCCCGCCTGTAGCAGTAGCCGCAAAGGCAGCTCCGGCGGGCTGTTGCCGTTGGGGAAAGGGCACGGCCCCTCCCCACGCGCAGCGCGGTTCAAGGGCCTCGCTGGCTGGCGGTGCCAGCATAGAGAATGGGAAAATGACCAAGAGCGGACACTCAGCGATAAGAGGATCGAGCTCTCCCCGCCACCTCCTCGCCCAAACAGCCTTCGAGATTTTCGCGTCAAATCATAGGGACCGTGATCCCGAAGAACGCAAGCTGTAATAAGTGACCGTCAGGTAGAGCAAGTAGCGAAAAAAAAACAAAAAAAGAGAGTTGTGAAACGCAAATGTGTAGCTTTTTTCAATTTGTTTCTTTGTTTACTGTACGTGTGGAAATATTTTCTTGCACAATGAACTGAGAATTCGCGAAAAGAACATTGTCACGTGCATCGCCACCAGGCGAACGCGGGAACGGAAATCGACAAATCGGTCAGAACAGATATGGAAGGAGGTGCGTGAGGGTGTGTTTTCGTACGCAATGTGTTGACGGGTTGGGATAGGCTTAGGTTTGGCTGGCTGCTGTATCTGAAATGTAACGGCTGCGCGTAGTGGGTTTTGGGCGTTTGCTTTCACTTCTCGTCGCGGCAGTGTGACCGCTGCTGAACGTGTCACCTGCTGAGCCTGAGCAACGGACGACGGCACGGTGAGTACCCACGTTTCTGTTCTCTCTGAGCGCTGCGTAGTAGGCTTAGCAGCGGAGGCCTTTGCCGATTTAAGTGTGCGCGCGTAGCAGGCATAGCGCATGTACTTGCCTAGTAGTCACGCGTGAAAGTTCAGGTGCGACGCGCGCTGAAGGAAACGAGAAGGGTCGACCTTTGTGTAATTAGTTACGTACCAATTGTGAGTCGTTGCTACTTTTTTGAAAGCGAAGTGGGTTAAAGTTAAATGAAATGAAAAGCATGTAACGTACGATCCCGAGGCCCAAGGTTTCGGCATT
The DNA here is from genome assembly GCA_030522465.1 of Rhipicephalus appendiculatus. Classification (NCBI taxonomy): domain Eukaryota; kingdom Metazoa; phylum Arthropoda; class Arachnida; order Ixodida; family Ixodidae; genus Rhipicephalus; species Rhipicephalus appendiculatus. The sequence continues at coordinate 630,899 of JALIZH010033003.1, read as the reverse complement.
GTTAACGCGTTGTGGGCGTAGCTAGGCACTCCACACGAGTGAAAAGAGTTCTCGGTGATGGTCATTGGTGTGTGTGGCTTGCTTATTTTGTTAAAGAATATTTCGAAGTACGCTTCTGGGAAACTGCGCAGCAAGTTCGCTTGTGGAAGGGCCAGGGCAAGAAAGCCTAAGCTATGCATGGCATGGGTGGCTCGAGTTACTTGTTAGAAGACGCGCCAATGGTTAATGCCCACTCTTTCAGAATTCGGTGCATTTTAGTGCGGATGTTTTTGCGAACGACATCGCATTTGCATAACTCAGGGTAGTCGTTCTAGTTGCATATTCGGTCTCTGCCAATGACCCCAAAATAACTTCGTATGCTGTCACTACGACACGACATGACTCTAAATAATCTTTTCAGATGTTCAGTCGTCGGCCGTACAACCCCTACTGTTGTGTGGCGTGGTGAAGTAACAACGGCCGCACTTGCAAGAAGCCCGGAACGAGCTTCTTCCGCATCCCACAGGACAACAGGTGAGCCCCGATGTGAAGTGTTTTATTGTAGTGCAGTAATTTCAATAAGAAAACATGCTGTGTATTAGTGCAGAGCTTTAAAATGGATTGTAACGACTGTTTTTTAAAGTATGATTTATTGAGTTTTCGATGATTGTGATGGTGTCCAGGTTGTAGTATATAAAAAAGTAGGTAATTGGACGATGCCACACAAGCGTTAAAAAAACTGCAGAAAAAATTCTCGGCAATGATCTCGCATAAGTGACGTCAGCGTGAGCTCATGTTGTGGCAAATGCTAGTAACAGCAGTGCCGGGTTGTGTAGGTGTGTGTTGGCAGGTAATTTTTTACGAAGCGGCTCATGTAGTGTTCTAAAAATGTAACGTCTCATCACGCACTACTTTGTATTCCTGTTATATTGATATTAAGCATTTCCCGTTGGAGCTCCCTGCGGAGGAATGAAGTCGCCGTCGCGGAAATTTCGTAGCACCATCAAACGCCTGCAGCCAAGGGTCGCCTCCTGCCGCAAGACCATTGAAAGGTTGTGGAAACAGCAGAGGGAGCTACCTCCATCGATTGCCAAGGCCTTGGGTGTCGTTCGTCCTTTCGTGACCGAAGAGGTCTTCAGTCTCCTTTGTGCACATGTGCGAGTTATGAATAGGGGTCAGGGGAAAAGGCATCCGGCATGGCTAAAGAAATTTGCATTGCACTTAAACTTCAGGGGCCCCAGAGCATACCGCTTTCTAGCGCCCATTTTTTTTCTGCCTATGCAGCGCTCACTGAGGCATTGGTTAGGAAATATTCGAATGTCACCAGGTGTGATTCCAGGGGTTATTGAGTATGTGTCAGCTTGTATGCAGATGTGGGATAAGCGCAACAGGGTGTGTTCACTCATATTCGGTGAAGTGATTTTGAAGAACTTGTCCTATGATTTAACTCAAGATCTTGTGCAAGGCTTTGCTGACGATGGAACAGCTCGAACGCCAGATATCGCTGACAGAGCCATGGTTGTCCTTCTCGCTGGTGTTCCTAGGAGGTGGGTCCAGCCAATCGCATTTACAATAGGACACGTATCTACGCCAGGAAGTGTTACAAAGGATTTGCTTGCCTGAATTATAAACAACCTTGGACACGCCGGAATCGCAGTTAAACGTTTAATTTGTGACCAAGGAGCCTCAAACGTTGCCCTTTCTCATATGCTTGGAATTACAATTCAACGTCCTTATTTTGAGGTTGCTGGTGAAAGGGTGTACTTTGTTTTTGATGTGCCACACCTAATCAAAACCGCGCGAAACAACCTGCAAGCACACAAGTTGTTCATAGGAGATGAAGTTATTGAGGCCCTTTATAAGGTCTACTCACGAATTGCGGTTTAAACTCGCGCCTAAGCTGACCGAGAGGCACGTCTACCAGAAGCCTTTTTGTAACATGAAAGTAAGCATGGCAGTACAGGTGCTAAGTGCATGTGTTAGTGTCGCAATCATGGCTATGGTGTACACAAAGGAGCTCTCCGCAGCAGCTATGGCTACAGCCCATTTCTGTGAGCGTATGGATAAAGTGTTCGACTCACTCAATAGCTCATCTCCCAAAAAGAATGCCCAAAAGTGTCGTTATGCCATTAGGAGAAATGACGAGCTGGTAAACTTTCTGCGAGACCAACTCGCGTGGATCAGATCATGGAAATTGTCTCCTGGCTTGTGCAAACAAAGCTTTTGCATATGTACTTTGTACTTACATCTGTTCTAAAAATGTTACCTCAACCGCCTGTCAACACACTGACGTGTGTGCTGCATAGAGTGTGAGATCACTTGTAGTGCCTTTTCATATCCGTCTGTCGTCATGGGGCATTGTCACTGATAAATGCGACAGAAGAACCAAAACAGGGCCTACTTGCAGATAGCTAGAATGTGCAGCACTCTACAAAGAGACAAACAACATAACCACAAGTGTACACAAGCTTTCCCAAGTCGCTTTATATGTGTTAGGTATACATGCTGTTCATTTGTTTGCATGCCTAGTGGAAACGTATTCATGCAACTTTCTTTACGTTTCGCATGTATCACTCTGTACAACATTGCAAATGTCGCACACGGCTTATATATTTTTTATGTTGGAAGGTTTGCCTTGTTCTCAAGCGCAAACATCTCTATAAGTTACCTTCATGCACCACATGTGTATGGCACATAAACCAATTGTTTTTAAAACATTTTGGTACATGTACTTCTTTTAGCTACCTTCTGTATTGATTGGTCTGCTTCGAATGTCTTTCGTTCAGTTTGTATTGCGCTGTGTGTCTTTGAAAACGTCCGTACTACAAAATAAAGCATTTCTCCATTGTCTGTGCTTGTCTTGTATGCTTTCGTGCTTATTCAAAAGCGTGTATGCACGTGATCAGAAAAGGGGAAAAAAAATAAAAAAAATCCTCGCTTAACATTACCACAGTGCAAATGAACGCAATATGCAAGCGGGGGGGGGGGGGGGGGACCCTAGCACGCACTGCACCACGTCAGAACGTTTAAACTGCGCGCGCTTTAAACCGAAACCGGTAACTCGCTGCACCTTGTCCTAAAAAAAAATTTTACACGCACGGAACCAGAACCGAAACTCGCAAAGTATCATAAGCGACCACTTGGTGTCCCACTGCATTTCAGGAGAGGGGAAGCCCTCCTTGCACTCTAATTCGGCCGCATGGCTCTATGGGAGTGTCCGCTCTTTACCAAGTTCCCTTTCTCTATGGTGCCAGGCGATAGGCGCGCGCGGCGAGAATGTCGCCTTGAATGCGCTTTGCCTCGGCGGCCAATTCCTCTAAATCTCGGAAGCGGCTGCCGCGCAGGTATGCCGAAAAGGTCGGATGTGCCTGCCTGATCACCCGTTCGACGCGCTCCTCGTTCGAGGCTCTGGGCTCCGCGATAGAGAAAAGGTCACAAGGGTAGCGGCTTGGGCTTGTTGGAAATTCATTGCGGATGCTACTAGCGCGAGAACACACGGACAAGAAAGAAGAAGACGACACACTGCGCTGTGTGTCGTCTTCTTTCTTGTCCGTGTGTTCTCGCGCTAGTAGCATCCGCAGAGAAAAGGTCTTCCATCGCGCGTACGTACTACTGAAGCGACTCATCAGAAGCTTGTGTGCGGAGCTCGAGCTCGCGCCGCATCCTACTCTCGTAGTCAGCGGGTAAGCATTCCCGCAGGAAGGCCGCGCGAAACTCATCGAGGGTTGCTGCTCGGTGGCCTGAAAGCCGATACCACCTAGCCGCCGTGTCAGTCAGTGCAGCCGGGACGACGCGTCCGAGCACCTCCTGATCGTCTAGACCCATGGCTCTCTGACAACGTGTGAGGGAGTCCAGGTAATATCGTGCACTTTGCAGATCACCGTACCCGCTGTAGGTCGTAACGGCCAACATGGCAGCGGGATGAGTGCATTTCGGAACGGCCGAAAGCGTTTGGACTGCCCCCCGAGAGGGCCTGGATCATTTGGGCGGCATTTTGCAGCAGCATCAGCGCGCCCGCTTCAAAGGAAGCTGTCGGTGCATTAGCGGCGCGGTCGAGCGATGGGCAACTGTCTCCGAACTCGATAAGCGGCGCGGTTTCCAAAGGAATACCGGCCGTCGCGCCAATCTCGGGAAGCGCCTGTTGTTCACAGCTGCCGCTTGGGGCAGCTTCGCGTAAAATGACTAAGTAGCTTGCGGCTAGCGGTACAGGCGCGTGCTCTAAGTGAGCTTGGCTGCTAGGTTGCGTAGCAGCCAACGGGTAAAGTCGGCAACGGCTGAGGCCGTGTCTCCGAACTGCGCACCGCAAGCTCCGCTGGGAGCCGATTGCGAGCGCGGTGGCATGGAACTGCCCTGCATTCCAAAGGGAGCAGTGGCAGACCAATTTGCTCGTGTGCACTGTTCGGGTTGGGCTATGGCCCCGTTCCCAAAACACGCTACATCTACACTGGGAGCTGGTACGTAGCGCCTCGCGTCATCCCGACTGGGGGGTTGTGACAGGAGAGGGTGCTGGATTGTGATGCTCGATGGGGGCACTGGCCCCGTTCTCGAGCAACGCGGTATCTGCTAAAAACGACAGCGGACAAAACTCACACCTAGCAGACATAACGCGGGTAACACGGCGAGCCTAATTCGCAAAGGCGTGCTGACTCGGCTAAGTTTAATTAAAGGCTTAATGAGCCTATGATACCGCGCTGGGCGCCAGTGTGGTAACCTCGCTACTCACCGTAGTCGAGACTACCGCGGGTTCAGGCTTAGCGAGCCACAGGGCAGCGTATACCGTCGCCTGCTCACGTTTAGCGCACCGCTCGGCGCGCGCTCGACTAGCGAAGCGTTTAGCACCGCGCGGCAAAAACACAGTGTTCAAGCTAACAACAGACACAAACACTTTATTGCGTTTGGCGGCACCCCAAAACACAGTACAACGTCCGCTCCCGGGACGCGGGGAGCAAAGGGCTCCCGCACGCGGGCGGTACACCAAAAGGGGAAAACCGCGAGCACGTCGCAGCTGGCAATGGCGAGCGCTGACACGCCACTCTGGAAATGTCCCGCGCGGCTATGCTGCGCACTCTCGCGATGACAACTGGGCCTGGTCGCGAGATCTAGGGCAAATCTCGTACGCGTGGGCCTCCGGCAAGTGCGGCTCAGCGTAGTACGACCACGCACGAGCACTAGGCACCGCTCTTTGGCTTATCGTACGGAACCGGAGCTAGCACAAAAGTAAACACGCCTGCCAAGGATGCCGAAGCACCCAGGCAGGCTACAGTACCGCGATTCCCAAAGGGGACGGCTGACGGGAACGAAAACACGTGCTTACCGTGTGCTGCCCGAGGAGAGAGAGAGAGTTCCCGGCGCCAGGGTTACCAGGTGGCGCGAGCCTCAAACCGCCAAATCGGACTCCGAGGTAGCCCAAACATAGCCCAACATGTAAATTTGAAGTAGCCCAAAAATAGCCCAAATCAGTTGTTTCTTAAATAGCTTTTTTGCGCTTACGTAATTACTTTCCCGCAAAAATATCTGCCTATTAGTTTATCGATGCTTTCGCGATTTTTTTTTGTTGCTGGCAAATGTATGCGTCGTATGCGTGAATCTGCTATGCAATCCATAATAATGGAGCGATGACTGCAGATTTCAGAAAAGGTTTATTGCCACAAAAAAAACGAACAAACAAAAAAAAACAATGCAACCACAACGAAATATAAAAGCATGTTTACAAAAAGTAGTAGAAGGTAGGGTTGCGAAAGAAGTTTTACACGATGACTTGATTAGAGCTTTCACAAAAGAAATCAATTCTTCATTTGAGCCTCACAGGGTCCGGGGCCTCGCACTGAAGAAGCTTATTCACTCAAATTCATCGATGATTGGGCTTAGAAAACGAACAAAAAGTACATTTTGCTCATCAGTGTACATTTCGTTGAGTAACCTTGCTGCGTAGCCGCGTTCCTTACTTTTCATCGCATCGAAGTGGAATCGCAATGCAGCCCACTGATTCAAGATTGCTTATCCTAAAGGGAATTATAGCTCGTTTTGGGATAAGCGTGCGGATACTTTAATTGTACTTGTTGTGCGGGACGCGAGCGCGGCTGGAAATCAGCACAGAGAAGCGAGTGGTGCGTCCCAGAAGGACAAACAACAACTAACTTTATTTCAGCGACTGATGCAGCCACTACGGCTCGGTCGCGCACCCTCACACCCTTCCCTTTCCAGCACGCAACGTGATAACATTTTCACCGCAAAGATGGGAAAGGGTGTCTGTCTGCTGCTGCGCGACCATGAGGCCGCCACATACTGTTTTAAGTGTATTGTAGTAATTATGATAGAGATGCAAAGAAAGTAAAGTGGACGAAATGACAAATTGCCACCGGCAGGGTCACCAAACCTGCAACCTTCGGATGGGCGCTCCCCACGTGTCACGCAAACTGCTAGCTTCCACAATCATGTGTCCCTTTTCCCTTTTCGGGAGACTTGAAATATGCGCTAATGACTGAGCAAGCAACCCTCCTTTCGCTATTTTTTAACGTGTTCCTGCAGCAGCGGTTCGTGCTAACCTAAGTTCGGGGAGTCTTTAGATAGGTGCACGGTTTCTTAGTACTTTTACAGTGTGGTGCCTCAGGGTCGCATTCTGAGTTGTCGCAAATTGTTGGAATATTTAAAGAACGTCTTTCCATTCTTGTCATAACACGTGAAATGCCACACGGATTCCCTCCGATTCAGTAACAATAAATGCATTCGCATTCAATAAAGCATTTCATAAGAAACACAGGTGTGTATTCTTCTCGAGCTGCTGAACATTTTGTACCTGGCGCAAAGCTAGAAACATGAAAAAGGGGCGGAGGAAAGAGACAGATTGGCGCTCCTCTGTCTCTTTCCTCCGCCCCTTTTTCATGTTTCTAGCTTTGCGCCAGGTACAAAATGTTCAGCAAACTTAGGCACCAACTCGCCCAAAAACAAGTTCTTCTAGAGTACTTATCAGAGGCTCCTCCACCGCTCCCTTGGATTTTGGTCCGGGACTGAGCAAGGGCCCCCCTTCACATATTTCGGATTATCTTTCACCGTGGGGGGTGGCGGGGGGGCACTTGCTCGGGATTTTGCGGTAGTCGAAGGAAGTTAAGAAAAAACGTGAGCCATCAAAAGATGGTTGCAAACTGATGACACGTGACGCCCTTTCTTGGACTACGTCTCCAGGTGCAGGAATCGTTCAACACACTGGAACGTTTCAGTGGCTGGGAGTAAAAGGAACGCAAAAGCGTGCATGCGTAAGCCGCCTGGGGTCCCCAGTACGAAAAATTCTCTGCCATTGTAGCTTCTTGCCTGGTCTATAGCAATGTAGCCCAAAAATAGCCACATAGCCAAAGAGAAAAATTCGACGCCAACTCGAACAAAAAGTAGGCCAATTGGGCTATTAATAGCCCAATCTGGTAACCCTGCCCGGCGCGCACGTGCCTCGGTCTCGCAGACTCTCGCGGCCCGAGACCACGCGCAGCGCCATCTTGAGAACCGGCGCGTGGCGCCATCTTTTGCCACTTGCCGTCACGAGAGCATGGGAAAGGAGCGGGACCGGCTGAACGGCGAAATGCCCGCTCAAAGGCTACAGGCGCGCCTCAGATCCCCACAAATGTCACCAGCACAAAAGACTAAAGATAATAAATCAAACATCCTTGTGCTAGGTGGTTTTTTTTTTCTCGGGGATGTTTTTTTTCCTCTCTGTCATCTCTCATTTGTTCTTTGCGTGGAGGGGCTTTTAAATTTGTGAATGTGGTCGGCTTAGGTTAATAAGGCGAAAGCTTTAAATGCCTCATCATACACGAAAAGTGATGGTCGGCGTCAACGCGAGTGTTGCAAAAAATCATAATGATCTAACGCCACCACCTGATGATGTCATTGTGGCATGATATATCGCGAGAATATTTATGTCATCATGAAGTCATTGTGACGTCACTATAGCATCACAATGTAACGTCAAGTGATGGCGTCATCAGATGTCATTGTCGCACGGTCGTAGGATGGCCGATCCAGGAGGCACCCCATACGTCTAAATATCGTAGAGTGTACATTATGTGTACGTTATCATTGTTACACAGCGCTATTTCTATGTGTATGGTAAAAGGTAGTAATAAAAGACCGGCAGATCCCACGCATTGTGGGAGCAGCCAGCAAGGAGCAAATCATGCTGTACATAACATACATGTCATGATTTACATTTTAGGACGTGTCATTTATGTTCATCAAACAGTCACGTCTCGCAATACCAATTTTCGTGTGTATCAAGCTAGCAAAGCGGCCCCAAGCGCACCATGAACATGGCATGTAAATCACGTTGTACATGACATTCGTGTCATAATTTTCATGTTACCACCTGCCATTCATGCTTGCCATACAGTCACATCATGCAATACCGAACTTGTTGTATATCAAGCTAGCAAAACGGTTGTGAGCGCACCATGAGCGCGGCATGTAAATTTTACGATCTGTCATTTATGTTTGTTATACAGGCACATCGCGCAATACCAAATTTGGTATATATCAAGCTAGAGAAACGGCCGTGCGCGTGCCATGAGTGTGACATGCAAGTCATGTCGCACATAATATATCATGATTTCCATATTACCACTTGTCATTTATGTTCGTGATACAGTCACGTCAGGCCATAGCAAATTTGGTGTATATCAAGCTAGCAAAACGGCTGTGAGCGTTCAATTAGCTTTGCATGCAAGTCATGTTGCACATGACATGTCACGATTTCCATATAACCCCTTGTGATTTATGTTGGTCATGCAAAAATGTCTCATCATACCAATTTCCGGATATACCAAGTAAAGGCAACAGCCACAGGAGCACCACGGGCATGGCGTGTAAACCATACCATTCATGACAAGTTAGTCATGATTTTCATGATATGGTCAGTCATTCATGTTCGTCATACAGTCATGTTATGCGATACCAAGGTTGGTATAAATCCCATTAACGATACGGCCAGGAGAGCGCAAAGTCGTAGGCGGCTAGACAGACAGACAGACAGACAGACAGACAGACAGACAGACAGACAGATAGATAGATAGATAGATAGATAGATAGATAGATAGATAGATAGATAGATAGATAGATAGATAGATAGATAGATAGATAGATAGATAGATAGATAGACTCAATGTCGCCGAAGTTCGCTAAGAAATGCTTTGTATTTAAAAAGTTGTGCAGGGTAAAGTAGGGTAATTTTGACCTTGGCGTAGGGTATTTTCTAAAAATTTGTTGGCAACACTACCCTGCATGGGATTTAACGAGTATTTGTCCTCGTGTATTTAACGAGTATTTGTCCTCGAGTACTGTCCTCGTGCCTTTGGCATGAATTCTCATGTAGTACTTTTTTTTGCTAAATTATGCTGGAAGCAATCAGCTGAGCCCTTGTGCTGTCAATGGATCTGAACTCCCTCAGGAAAGTCGCTTGGAAATATGGAGTTTCGATTCCCCGAAGAAGCTGTCGGTTCTCTGCTCCTGCATTAGTGCTACCCTGCGACAAAAGGCCTGTGAGGCCTTTCGTCAAATGCGCAGTCGGAGTGGTATACGAAATTCCACTTAGCTGCGGAAAGGTCTAAACAGGCCAAACGGTCCACGGTTCAAATGACAGAGCGCGGGATCATGTGCAAAATGTAGAGAAAGAGGAAAAAACTAACTTAGCTGAACATTGTAATGTGTCCATGTGTGATCCTCGACTGAATGAGGTTATCAGTACAAGCTTTTGCTATATATCCCCGACGACAACTGCTTGTGTTAGTGATCCTTTTATCGGCCTGTACAGTGGAGAGAGGGGGGTTTCTGACTGCCAATTTGTGGTTCTCATATGTGGCGTTTTTTTTTTCAAAACGACCCCAATCCACTTTACCTCAAACTGAGAAAAACGCACTTTTTTGCTACTGACAATATGGTGGGTCCTGCTCCAACCATTTTAACGCGACAGCTTTAAAGAACTTGTTTCGCAGAAATTCCGGTGGCGGCGTCGGCGTCGGTGTCGGTGGCGGCGTCGTTGGATGTGAGCGGAAAATCATCTTTTCCGTCACCGAAAAATCGAGAAAGATGCAAATAAAATAAATAATGAAAATTTCCGGGTCCGCGTGAGGATCGAACCCAGGCCGTCTGCGGGGCAAGCAGGTGTTCTACCACATAGCCACGCTTCTGCTTGAAATGACATTAAATAATGCGAAGCAGCCAGAAAGGAGCAAATCATGCTGTAGATAATATGCATGTCATTATTTACATGTTAGGACCTGCCACTTATGTTCGCTATATCGTCACATCCCGCAATACCAATTTTGGAGTATACCAAGCTAGCGAACTGGACGCAAGCGCACCATGAGCGTGGACATGTAAATGGCATTGTAGATGACATGCATGCCAAGATTTTCATGTTACCCCCCTGCCACTTATGTTCGCTATATCGCCACATCCCGCAATACCAATTTTGGAGTATATCAAGCTAGCGAACTAGACGCAAGCGCACCATGAGCTTGGCATGTAAATGGCATTGTAGATGGCATGTATGCCAAGATTTTCATGTTACCACCTGCCACTTATGTTCGCTATATCGTCACATCCCGCAATACCAATTTTGGAGTATATCAAGCTAGCGAACTGGACGCAAGCGCACCATGAGCGTGGCATGTAAATGGCATTGTAGATGACATGTATGCCAAGATTTTCATGTTACCCCCCTGCCACTTATGTTCGCTATATCGTCACATCCCGCAATACCGATTTTGGAGTATATCAAGCTAGCGAACTAGACGCAAGCGCACCATGAGAGTGGCATGTAAATGGCATTGTAGATGACATGCATGCAAAGATTTTCATGTAACCACCTGCCACTTATGTTCGCTATATCGTCTCATCCCGCAATACCAATTTTGGAGTATATCAAGCTAGCGAACTAGACGCAAGCGCACCATGAGAGTGGCATGTAAAGGGCATTGTAGACAGGGTTGCCATTGGGTGGACTTGAAAAGGAGCCAGGACTCAAGCTAAAAGTAGCCATGACATTTAATATTATCGCCAAATTTGTATCCAAGTGGAACAGAAGTGGTATTATGAGCAGATTTTTAAGTATTGATAAATAAATAATACCATTTTGAATAAGTAAGAGCATAGAAAGCCACCGATGAGTCGGAAATAAATTAAGTGAATGAATTATGATAAATTCTTTACGCATGCATATATTTTATGTAGAAAATATGAGTGCTTCCCTGACCCAAAGTTATATTAGAATATTCCAGCCAGCAAGTCAGAAGGAACACATAAAGTTGAAACAGATTTTCGATGAAGTTGCAGACCGAATTCAGGTTGTATAGATGAACAGGCTGGCTAAATTTTGTTGCAGATGTCTGTTTTCCCAAGTTTTCACGGGAACACGCACTGCGCACCAGAATTATTCGTAAAACTTGCGCGTAGCGTCACAATAGATGGCGGGAAGCTTGAGCACCGAGCTGGCCACGTGTTCGTCACCATGCACGGAACTTCGCCACTCCGTATTTGGAGACGCGCTAAGCGTCGCGTAAGGGTGCCTCGATGCGCACCAGCCTACTGGTTGGTGGAGGACGACCGAATACGCATCTGCTGAAGCGAGACAAAAGCTTAAAAACAATGTGTTTCGTCCGCAAAAATGAGAAAAAATGGCTACTTAATGCGCCAAATTAGCACTCTAAAAGTAGCCAGAAAATAGCCATGGCGCCAACTGCAAATTTTGTCGCCAGACGGGGTCGAAAAGTAGCCAATTTGGCGCAAAGTAGCCACCAACGGCAACCCTGATTGTAGATGACATGCATGCCAAGATTTTCATGTTACCACCTGCCACTTATGTTCGCCTAATTTTTTTACCTCGATTCGCAACGAGACGCGAGACCAGTCTGCTTCCGTTTCGCATGCGTTCGTATTCTCGCGCTTTGCGCGTCGTGCAGACGCCATCCGCGTTTCAGCGTTTAAATTGATGGACACTTTGTCAATTCCAAAGTGTGTTCCTCGAACACTTGTGCCCACTGAGACGGGGTCGGTCAGAATGGAACGTGATGCGCGCCTTCCTCTCTTTGCATGATTAGAGACGCTGGGCACAGCGAAGCTACGCAAGCAGAGCGCGAGCGCTGTAGACATATGCAGCTTTTCTGGACACGAAACAACCAGCGCCCCTGGTGACCGCGGCGCGAAGCTAGCGCGTTTTCAATGGAACGAGTGAGTTTTTCGTGAATAATTAAGCGTATAGGGCGAATGGTGAAAAACGCAGGCCACAGAGCGCTTCTGGGAACCGAAACGCACGAGAAGAATGCAGCGATCACGTTGTACTAGGCTCAAATTGTGTTCCAGGAGGAGTTAAAGATCGTACAATGGGAGTCTATGGAAACGGCGAAAAATGTGGCTTGTTTTTCGAGACAAAAACGCTCACTGTGGTAAAACTAAGCAAGTATATTAATGGTCAGTAAATCACATGCAGTCCTGACACTCAGCTTTCGATTGAAGCCATTCTTAACTTGCCGCAATTGGCGCAACATTGTTCCCTAACGCGTTTTTTTAAAACGCGGTCCTTGATATTCTTGTGGTATATTGATAAACCCTTGCTTATCACAGGCGACAAGGCATCATTCATGGCTGAGTGAGCTAATCGCTCACGTTCGGCGCGCGGCATCTCCGCGCCGTCGCCGGTTCGATTCCGGGTGTCGTAGCTCCAGTGTTGTTTTTTTTCCCAGCCCTTGACTTAGTTCCACAGCATCCCACAAGATGTCGCCGCCGAAACAAAAAAAAATAGTTCTCGTTTCGGTTTCTCGCTGTAATCTTGAGCTGTCGTTTCTTTTTCTCTTCACTTTATGGCCTTTTTTTGTGCGTGTTTAAACACTCCACCCGTATTAGAGTGTTTAGATCTAAACTTGTAATTCTTACTTGATTCATACTAATGAAACGGCGCCACAATGGGAAGACGAAAGCACACACAAGAAAGGGGAACACGAAACACGTGTGCTTTCGTCTTCCCAATGTGGCGCCGTTTCATTAGTATGAATGCATACCAACTTGCCCAGCTGTCAGTCCTTCTTACTTGATTCTTTTAAACATACTAAGGAAAGGAACGCCTGATCAAATTATGCTGAACAAAGCTCTTTCGTTCTTTCGTACGCCTAATGTGGTGGGAACTTATTTCTCCGTTCTCTTGATTTCGTTATGATCTTCTCAGGTCCCAACAATTCAGCAACGTAAAGGAAACGAACTAAGCTTAGAGAAGTGAGGCATAGTAATGTAATGACAAAGTTAGACATTTTTGCAGTTGCTTTTTACTTTAGAGCTAACGCAAGTGTCTCTCATAACCCTGAGCAAAGAAGGGGAATTGTTCGAGGGGTGCTTTACCTTGTTAGACACAACTAATGAAACCAACAGACAGTTAAGGCAAGCAAGGAATAGGAAACATTATTTGTTGTTTGTTCAACAGCAGTGTTAAGACTTCGCCCTAAATTTAAAGAAATTAAGGTGACGAAAAAACACTCATTCTGTCAATGGGATCTGAACGTACCTTAATAGTTAGGGGCTTCGTCGGACAAGCCAAAAAAATTAGCATTTCAGTAAATCTAGAATCTTGTTTTTTATCTCAAACGTGTGTTATTGCGATAGCAGTTATATGGACACTATCGATAGGTTCTCGCCATCGGCGTCGTCGTCGCCGTCATGTTCCGTATAAAGTCCACATCGACAACATTCCCCTGTGTGTCAAATGATCTACTCGCGGGTAAAAGCGCGCGAGCGGTGGCCACGAACATGGCTGAAGTAGAGATCAAACGTGCCGGCCCATCTCCGTCGATCGGAAGGCACATGCGATAACATCACTCCGCGTGCAAAGCATGCCGTCGAATGCTGCTCAAGTAGCGCGGAAACGCCCCGCCCATCTTGAAGGAGCATGAAAAAACGTTGAGGCGGGCGGAGGGGGGTGGAGGGGTGTTCGAGCAGCAACTGCGAACTTTGACTATAAGGACGCGGTCGCAATCGCTATCACGACAGGCATCAGCGGACGGCTCGTACACCCTTATACGTGCTACGCGATCAAAGCCAATAAACTCTGCGAAATCCCCTTTCCTACCTGGAGCGGCTGTGTTCTGTTAGAGCAGCGTTGTGTAGTGTTACGCGAGACTGGCTCTAAAATATTTAGCTGCCGAGCCTTACGTCATTTGTTGCTATCGCACTCATTCCATCGCCCTGGCGTTTAAGCTGGGATTCTTATTCATGTGTTGTCATATCTATTTTCCTACGTAAACAGAGAAAGACCAGCATGCTTTCTTTCTTTAACATCATAAAGCACTATGCGCTGTATTGGATAGGACCGTGTGATACGATGTATCTGGATCAAAGCTTTCGGGATGTCCAGGGACTGGTGCTGCCAGTTACAAAACGAAAATCCTGTGATTCAGGAGTTCTTCGCACGCACTCGCAGCCGACTTCAACGTACCGCAGTAAGATGTCATTTTGAACATCTATAAATAAAAATGTGCGCAGCTTCTACCAGTTGCGCAAGGCTGAAAGAAACAGCGGAGCGAGTGTTCCACCTAGCTTCTTCTGAGTTTTTGCTAGTAATACTGAGCTTTTGTTAGAGGTGAAAAGTTTTTGTTAGTAATACTAGGACATGACTAGGCTTGAATATTCTTCTCAGGTTTCGGTGGGTTCCCCACACTACGCACGTGTTACGTGGTTCTGGAGGGAAAATTTCACGTAACTAGCAGTTACGTGATGAGATTTTAGCCACGTGAGAGAGAAAGTACAATTTTATTAGAGTGCAGTGCAGACACCGAGTTTGCCCCGCGCCACCCGTTTGTTCCGAAGTTTTCGGCGGAAACATGTCTCGTCAATAGGTACGTGATGTTACGGGATTTTAGTCGCGTGACTAGTTGCGTGAATTTACATGATTTTAGTCACGTGACTAGTTACGTGTCGTTACGTGTTGTAGTCACGTTACTATATGTTGCGTGATGTTATGTGATTTTGGTCATGCGACAATTGCAGGCCTGACATGCAAAAAATTGCAGTCACAATAAGCCCATCATCGATATCGCATATTGATGATGAGAAATTCACTTTCGTTCTTCAAAAGAGCAAGCCAAGCTGCACTAATGCATTTTTATCATGTTTCAAAATTTGGCTTTAGTGACTTTTTTCTATAATTTTTTGTTGGCTTCATTTGCTGTATTCTTTTTTTTTCCTGGTGAAAAGCACATATATATTGCTGTAAGCTCGAAAATATCACCAGTGGTAAGTTCAGCGCTGTGCGTGTCTTCCAATGACGTCCTCGTTCCTTACGCTGTGAAACATCGATTTATGATCTACAGTGCATTTTCAAAGCAGCTGCTTTCAGTTTTGGATTCCGCTCCTGCTCTTTGAAAGGTAGGCACACATGCAAGAAGTGTCCCCCCTCCCCAGCCTGAACACAGGGGGTATAGGTTCAGGACCCCCTGACCCCCCCCCTCGCCCCCATGATTTACGCCACTGCAGACTTCGAGCTGTCCACGGTCGAAAACATGTTAAGGGACAAGATCAGCAACATTACAGCTGAAGACTGGAAGAAGAATATTAGGCACGTAATGGACCTTGAAGCAAAGTTCCGACTTGACACGTCTGAAAGTGATTACATTCAGCCCACCGTTATCCAAGTGGGTGAAGGTTAAACTGGGGAGAGCGACTCCTACTCCCGAGCTATCCCGGCATTGAGCCACTCAAAAAGGACTAATGGCTTTTTATGAATGAGAAAAGCCCTTATCAGGGATATCAAAATTTTGCGGGTAGGGGTGCATTTTGCCTGAATTTTTTTATATTACATAAGTTTATTACAGCGAAAACTTATCAGATCACAACAAGGGCCGTTTTTGCGCCGTGTTGTCCGCCGCCGCCGGTGTCCGTAACCATTATCGCGCGAAATGAGAAAAAAAAAAACTAAATCAATAAAAAATACCTATGAGAGAACGGGAATCGAACCCAGGCCCTCTGCGTGGCAGCCAGCCAACACTATAGGCTACCACTGAGCTACTTCGGTGCTTGAAACTGCGTTGCAAACTAACCCTACGCAGGCTTCATGTCGGGTAAGGAATCGCGTTAACATGTGTTTTAATGCGTTTTAGAACAGTAAAGTAACAACCATGCGTCACACAATGCGAACTGCGTAACGAGTGGGTCGTTCAATGCTTAAACCCATTACAAAAGCCTTATAGGCCTAATTCTTCATCGTCGTCAGCCACAGCATCAACAAAGTGCACATATGCGTAACAAGTGTGTAGCGGGTGCCACTTTTTTCCGCAGAATGACGAATAATGGCACAGTGGATGCTTCCCCACTACACAAAAATTATGATGATTTTTGGCTTAGTGGGTAGGTACCATGCAAGTAAGCTTGTAGCAGTTGCCCCAAGAGCGTTTAAAAAAGGCTCTAGAAAGCCGCTCTTCCAGCTTTCGCTGTGACTGTGCTGCGCGTTCGGCGCAGGCCTGGCGGTTTATTTTTCCTTGAATTCGGAGGGTGTTTTTCAGAGTTAATTATTATTTTTTGGAGGAAATTCGGAGCTTACCGATGTTTATTTATCGCTAATCCAAAATTGTCTGAAAATCGGAGTTTAATTTTCCATTTTTCTCAGTGCTCCAAAATCTTAGTTGCAATGGCATCTAAAATGAGAACATCTCAACAGACGGAGCTAAATTTAATTTTCTGGAAGGTTCTAGCGCACAAACACATATACAATTAAGTTCAAATACTTGAATACAGAATCTACGCTTGTCCGTATTAGTCTTGAAGCTTGTGGTAAAATATACACAAAGCGTATTCTTGTAATCGACGCGAGAATACTTTACGAGGTGGTTGTCACATCTATAAATAAAAAGGCCGAGAATCATCACTTTTGAGTGATGATTCTCGGCCTCTGAAGAGGGGGTTGTATCAACATGCCAAGTGATATTTCGCTGCACTGCTGAACTACTTGTGAGTATATCATGATGGTCCGACGTCGAAGAAGCTCATCGTCGCAGAACCGTTACTGCCGGTCGTCCGCGAAGTTCCGGGGACTCGTCGTTGGTGGCGGTCTGTCATAGAAGAGCTTATCGACGCAATGTCTCTCGCATCTACCTCATGTATTTATTCTGATATAGTTGTTCACTAGTTGGCATCTTGCGTGCCGCCGGACACTTTATTCGAAATAGCCGAAGAGCTCCATCAGCCTGATGCCGTAGAATCCCAGCATGACTCAGTGCACGGCAAAACTGTTGCTAAGGTGCAGGTTTATATCAGCCAAACCGACCGACGTGTCAATGACCGCTTAGAACGCGCTCTTTTGATAAAAAACGGAACAAGGTCATAATGGCCGTTAAAATCGGAATTTATCACATAAATCCGAATGGTCAAAGTTCTTACCGGCTAGCGTTTATAGGATTTTTTCGAATTTATCCGAAAGCGCAGAGCGCTAATTACTATAACTTAAGACACATCGAGGACGAACGCCGTTGTTTTTCTCGGTATTTCAGCCCAAATGCGCGCCGTAAAAAAAAAGAAAAAAGAAAAAAAAAGTCACATCCCATCAAGCTACACCGCGGCAGAAGCGTGACGTCGCCCCAATGAAGCATCCCCAAAAATTTCTCGCCACTCCGATCTATCTGGACGAAGTTACACTAATGCATTTATTTGTCTGTATCGACGCTCACGGCGGCATGAGAAAAGATTGCCTGCAAGAATAGAAATGCCATTTCTGCAAAGCAGGGCCTAGTTACACAGAACTCGCTAGATTGGTGGCTGTGAAGCAATGGCATTTCGCAGGTTAACTGCGACACCGGCTGCGTCTCCGAATCGGCTGCCTCTGTGAACCGGCTCACCTCGCTTCCACCTTTCCTGTTCACAGCGAAGGTACCAAGATAAGCAGTTGCATATGCGAACGTAAAACAGAGAACACATGATAATTTTATTGGCAAAAACGAACGACCTACAGCGATTTCGAGTATTAGAAAATGGTGTCGGCAACGGTGTACGCACACATGGATTTGCCGCTTTCAGGCGTCAGAAATAGTGCGCTGCTGTGATGTGCTCCTCGCCAGTAAACATTGACGTAGCCGGGGAGGGGGGGATGTTTGAACTGTTTCCGAAATATTTAAGGTTTGTATGTGTATACACGCACACATAAAAACGCACGCACGAACATAGATAAGGTCTGAATAAACGCCCCCCCCGCCCCCTCGGTGACTAGCGGAGGGCGGTGGCGGGGACCGGCATGCGCGGAACAGACGGCGATACGGTAGACAAGCACAGGCGGAAACGCAACAAAGCGCGGCTGCGCGCCGTTGCCATAGCAACGACGTAGAGGTCTTCCACGGGCTGCTTTGCTGCTGGCTTGCGTTTCCTTTCTCGAATTCTCGGCGCTCGCCACTTTCCTATCAAGAATACTGTCTCACGCTGATAACGCGATTCGGAACCTGGACGTGCCGGACGCGCGGCGATAATACAACCGAGAGGCATGCAAGATATCAAGACTATTTTTTGTGAGGCGAAACGACACCCTTTCAACACGTTCTTCAGTGTACGCTGCTTTTCTGATCAGCATAGGTAATTTCATCGGAAATATTACCCGATGACATACTGCCTTTGTTGCCGCTTCACGCCATTAAAAGGAGCAGTCACTAAGATGCGAAGTTCAGGCATGGACACATGCATGTTGTCTTTATTGCTGACTTACCCCGGAACAGGCACCCGTGTCAGCAGCGATGTATACAACAGAGTGAAGGAAAACAGCAATAAAGAATATTTCAAAACTAACAAGCACTTTTCGCATTACAGTTCTGCTTACAGATTCAAAGAGCCAAGTATTCGATGCTCACTAGATTGCCCTCCGCAGCGTGTGCGCAAGCCAATGCCAATAATGGTTCGTAAAACTATAAAGCTCGCCTTGCTTGTTCGCCTCAGGTTTATGACTAACGTGTCGCTGATGTTATATATATATATATATATATATATATATATATATATATATATATATATATATATATATATATATATATATATATATATATATATATATACGTAGATTATGAAGAGTCTGGCTTCGGTTGCCGTAGAGCAAATAGGAGAAATATATATACGCTTCTAAAAAACTGTTTATTTGTGACGTTTCGATCGGAGACCGATCTGGATGAAGACCGGTCTCCGATCGAAACGTCACAAATATACAGTTTTTTAGAAGCTATATATATATATATATATATATATATATATATATATATATATATATATACTTCGACAAGCTCCTACACAAACAGCTGCAAGGAGTGACCGTTTCCAGTTGCATTTAACCTCCATGCCTTTCAACACGGTAGACTAGTTCGTCCATCCTAAAGGACATGGTGCTGTTTGTTTGATTTCCAGCTTCTCAACAACCGAAAGTTTCCCGTATTCCTATATGCCAATAGGCATTTGAAAGTTATCTGTCGTCTAAAAATGCTTTAATTGCCCGATCAAGCACCTAACACATTTCTTCGAAAACCAACTTTTCGCGTTTTATTGCAAGAAAATAATGCACGCTGTTGCGGCGTTTTGAATGAACGACTTTCCGCAGATGGAGCGTGAAGATAGGATATATGTTGTCTTAAGGCCCATTAGTAGGGGTGTGCGAATATTCGATTTTTGAATTCGAGTCGAGTAATACTTGATCGAATAATTTGATTCGACTTTCGAATAGCTAGTATTCATAGTTTCGAATAGTTCGGCAGCGTGACTATCTAAAACACGACAAAGGTAATGGTGCAACTTGCTTAGGGTGGGTGGCAATAACAAACGCTAACGTCGTTACAATCGGCCTTTCGTCAAAACTTGCACCAAAAATTGGGGGGACCCTTAAGCTTCGCCTTTAAGAGTTGAACGCGATAGCGATATCCTGTCCCTAGTCCGTACTTCAATCACTTAGTGTACACTATGTAATGGGTAGCGTGCTTTAAACCACGAGCAACTGTGCGCGGTAAATGCGGGAAATGCTTTCGAAGTTGCTATGCACCCACTACGTGGTTTCAAGGGAATACGCGCAGTAACGTGTGTGCCTTTTGTAATGGGTACACGCCGCGGCCGGGGTTCGATCCCGGCCGCGGCGGTCGCATTTCGATGGAGGCGAAATGGTAGAGGCCCGTGTACTGTGCGATGTCAGTGCACGTTAAAGAACACCAGATAGTCGAAATTTCCGGAGCCCTCCACTACGGCGTCTCTCATAATCATATCGTGGTTTTGGGATGTTAAACCCCAGAAATTATTATATTACAGCTTAGAACCACAATATCGTTATGATATTCACATCTTCTGACGCCCGATGGCTATGCACGCTTGTACCACGCAATATTACTGTGATATTACATGTTGTATTGTGACGCCTGTATACAGGACGGGCGTGTTTGCAAAGCATGAAAGTTATTTTCACAGCAGTTCCAAGCAGAGGAAGTTATTTTATATGCAATCGTAAGCAGAAGCGTGGCTGCGTGGTAGAACACCTGCTTGCTACCCAGACGACCCGGGTTCAATCCTCATTCGGACCCGGAAATATTTATTATTTATTTTATTTGCATCTTTCTCGATTTTTTCGGTCGCGGACAAGATGATGATTTTTCGCTCACAACCAACGACGCCGCCGCCGACGCCGACGCCGAAATTTCTGCGAAACGAGCTCTTTAACGCTATCACGTTAATATCCTGGTTCAAGAGCGAGTGTATGCTGATTTTAAAGGAGAATGTGTGATTGCCGCACGTAAGAAAAACATCAAAAAATTGTCAAACCCTGCAAAAACTCCACTCCCGCAACGAAGGCACGTACTTCTTGCGTAGTTCAGTGCCGTACGCAGCAAACGCCGTAACACTTTGGCCCGCGATACCCTCAGTGATTGGCTTCGCATGTGAGAATTTGTTCACGCTGCGCAGTCGCTACTGACGCACCGCGCCACTCGTTCACAAACTCCCATTGTTCCGGCGCGCTGTTAAAACGGTGCTGTGAACGGGCGCCTGAAGATTTTTGGGCCCGGAGCGCCCATGGCGATGAGCACAACATTACCGTTGTCAGATGAGCCGTATTGCGCGACCATAAGGGAAAAAAATTAAGGCAGCTTCGCACTAGGGGTGCCAAGCCTGAAGGGAGTACGGAGTTTGGTAGCTTTCATTGTTTCACTTAGGTTTTCTCTTTTTTTTCCTCCTGTCTTTCCTTATCTTTCTCGTTTTCCTTTTTTTTCTCCATTTTCCTTCTCTCTGTGCTTCTATTCATTTCTTCCACTCTCTTTGTCTATTTATTTCTCTTCCTTCCCCTTTCTGTTTTTCTTGCTATGTTTCCCTTTCTTTCTTTCTGTTTCTATTTCTCGCTTGCTTCCTCTTTTTTTTTCTATTTTTAGACGTGGTTATGCCTGCGTTACGCCAAGCGACGACAGCATACGACGGAACACAACAGCCTGCGCCCCTAAAGTCCTCCGCATTTATCATCCCGGCGCTCGAAGAACAAGAGGAGAATACTTATCCTTGGCGCGAGCGCGCGCTCACTTCATCATCAAGGCGTTCAAAGAACAACAGGAAGTAGGCGAGAGCGCGCGCTCACTTATCCTCATCAAGGCGCTCTAAAAACAAGATGAAGTAGACTTCTTCGCGCGAGCGAGCGCTCACTTATCATCATCAAGGCGTTCTAAGAACAAGAGGAAGAAGACTGCTCCTTGGCGCGACCACGCGCTCACTTATTATCATCAAGGTGCTCTAAAAACAAGATGAAGAAGACTTCTTCACGCGAACGAGCGCTCACTTATCATCATCAAGGCGTTCTAAGAACAAGAGGAAGAAGACTGCTCCTTGGCGCGAGCACGCGCTCACTTATTATCATCAAGGTGCTCTAAAAACAAGATGAAGAAGACTTCTTCACGCGAACGAGCGCTCACTTATCATCATCAAGGCGTTCTAAGAACAAGAGGAAGAAGACTGCTCCTTGGCGCGAGCACGCGCTCACTTATTATCATCAAGGTGCTCTAAAAACAAGATGAAGAAGACTTCTTCGCGCGAGCGAGCGCTCACTTATCATCATCAAGGCGTTCTAAGAACAAGAGGAAGAAGACTGCTCCTTGGCGCGAGCACGCGCTCACTTATTATATCATCAAGGTGCTCTAAAAACAAGATGAAGAAGACTTCTTCGCGCGAGCGAGCGCTCACTTATCATCATCAAGGCGTTCTAAGAACAAGAGGAAGAAGACTGCTCCTTGGCGCGAGCACGCGCTCACTTATTATCATCAAGGTGCTCTAAAAACAAGATGAACAAGACTTCTTCGCGCGAGCGAGCGCTCACTTATCACCATCAAGGCGTTCTAAGAACAAGAGGAAGAAGACTGCTCCTTGGCGCGAGCACGCGCTCACTTATTATCATCAAGGTGCTCTAAAAACAAGATGAAGAAGACTTCTTCGCGCGAGCGAGCGCTCACTTATCACCATCAAGGCGTTCTAAGAACAAGAGGAAGAAGACTGCTCCTTGGCGCGAGCACGCGCTCACTTATTATCATCAAGGTGCTCTAAAAACAAGATGAAGAAGACTTCTTCGCGCGAGCGAGCGCTCACTTATCATCATCAAGGCGTTCTAAGAACAAGAGGAAGAAGACTGCTCCTTGGCGCGAGCACGCGCTCACTTATTATCATCAAGGTGCTCTAAAAACAAGATGAAGAAGACTTCTTCGCGCGAGCGAGCGCTCACTTATCACCATCAAGGCGTTCTAAGAACAAGAGGAAGAAGACTGCTCCTTGGCGCGAGCACGCGCTCACTTATTATCAAGGTGCTCTAAAAACAAGATGAAGAAGATTCTTCGCGCGAGCGAGCGCTCACTTATCACCATCAAGGCGTTCTAAGAACAAGAGGAAGAAGACTGCTCCTTGGCGCGAGCACGCGCTCACTTATTATCATCAAGGTGCTCTAAAAACAAGATGAAGACTTCTTCGCGCGAACGAGCGCTCACTTATCATCATCAAGGCGTTCTAAGAACAAGAGGAAGAAGACTGCTCCTTGGCGCGAGCACGGGCTCACTTATTATCATCAAGGTGCTCTAAAAAACAAGATGAAGAAGACTTCTTCGCGCGAACGAGCGCTCACTTATCATCATCAAGGCGTTCTAAGAACAAGAGGAAGAAGACTGCTCCTTGGCGCGAGCACGCGCTCACTTATTATCATCAAGGTGCTCTAAAAACAAGATGAAGAAGACTTCTTCGCGCGAGCGAGCGCTCACTTATCATCATCAAGGCGTTCTAAGAACAAGAGGAAGAAGACTGCTCCTTGGCGCGAGCACGCGCTCACTTATCATCATCAAGGCGCTCTAAAAACAAGATGAAGAAGACTTCTTCGCGCGAGCGAGCGCTCACTTATCACCATCAAGGCGTTCTAAGAACAAGAGGAAGAAGACTGCTCCTTGGCGCGAGCACGCGCTCACTTATTATCATCAAGGTGCTCTAAAAACAAGATGAAGAAGACTTCTTCGCGCGAGCGAGCGCTCACTTATCATCATCAAGGCGTTCTAAGAACAAGAGGAAGAAGACTGCTCCTTGGCGCGAGCACGCGCTCACTTATTATCATCAAGGTGCTCTAAAAACAAGATGAACAAGACTTCTTCGCGCGAGCGAGCGCTCACTTATCACCATCAAGGCGTTCTAAGAACAAGAGGAAGAAGACTGCTCCTTGGCGCGAGCACGGGCTCACTTATTATCATCAAGGTGCTCTAAAAACAAGATGAAGAGGACTTCTTCGCGCGAACGAGCGCTCACTTATCATCATCAAGGCGTTCTAAGAACAAGAGGAAGAAGACTGCTCCTTGGCGCGAGCACGCGCTCACTTATCATCATCAAGGCGCTCTAAAAACAAGATGAAGAAGACTTCTTCGCGCGAGCGAGCGCTCACTTATCACCATCAAGGCGTTCTAAGAACAAGAGGAAGAAGACTGCTCCTTGGCGCGAGCACGCGCTCACTTATTATCATCAAGGTGCTCTAAAAACAAGATGAAGAAGACTTCTTCGCGCGAGCGAGCGCTCACTTATCATCATCAAGGCGTTCTAAGAACAAGAGGAAGAAGACTGCTCCTTGGCGCGAGCACGCGCTCACTTATTATCATCAAGGTGCTCTAAAAACAAGATGAAGAAGACTTCTTCGCGCGAGCGAGCGCTCACTTATCACCATCAAGGCGTTCTAAGAACAAGAGGAAGAAGACTGCTCCTTGGCGCGAGCACGGGCTCACTTATTATCATCAAGGTGCTCTAAAAACAAGATGAAGAGGACTTCTTCGCGCGAACGAGCGCTCACTTATCATCATCAAGGCGTTCTAAGAACAAGAGGAAGAAGACTGCTCCTTGGCGCGAGCACCCGCTCACTTATTATCATCAAGGTGCTCTAAAAACAAGATGAAGACTTCTTCGCGCGAACGAGCGCTCACTTATCATCATCAAGGCGTTCTAAGAACAAGAGGAAGAAGACTGCTCCTTGGCGCGAGCACGCGCTCACTTATCATCATCAAGGCGCTCTAAAAACAAGATGAAGAAGACTTCTTCGCGCGAGCGAGCGCTCACTTATCACCATCAAGGCGTTCTAAGAACAAGAGGAAGAAGACTGCTCCTTGGCGCGAGCACGCGCTCACTTATCATCATCAAGGTGCTCTAAAAACAAGATGAAGAAGACTTCTTCGCGCGAGCGAGCGCTCACTTATCATCATCAAGGCGTTCTAAGAACAAGAGGAAGAAGACTGCTCCTTGGCGCGAGCACGCGCTCACTTATTGTCATCAAGGTGCTCTAAAAACAAGATGAACAAGACTTCTTCGCGCGAACGAGCGCTCACTTATCATCAATGCGTTCTAAGAACAAGAGGAAGAAGACTGCTCCTTGGCGCGAGCACCCGCTCACTTATTATCATCAAGGTGCTCTAAAAACAAGATGAAGACTTCTTCGCGCGAACGAGCGCTCACTTATCATCATCAAGGCGTTCTAAGAACAAGAGGAAGAAGACTGCTCCTTGGACGCGAGCACGCGCTCACTTATTATCATCAAGGTGCTCTAAAAACAAGATGAAGAAGACTTCTTCGCGCGAGCGAGCGCTCACTTATCATCATCAAGGCGTTCTAAGAACAAGAGGAAGAAGACTGCTCCTTGGCGCGAGCACGCGCTCACTTATTATCATCAAGGTGCTCTAAAAACAAGATGAAGAGGACTTCTTCGCGCGAACGAGCGCTCACTTATCATCATCAAGGCGTTCTAAGAACAAGAGGAAGAAGATTGCTCCTTGACGCGAGCACGCGCTCACTTATTATCATCAAGGTGCTCTAAAAACAAGATGAAGAAGACTTCTTCGCGCGAGCGAGCGCTCACTTATCATCATCAAGGCGTTCTAAGAACAAGAGGAAGAAGACTGCTCCTTGGCGCGAGCACGCGCTCACTTATTATCATCAAGGTGCTCTAAAAACAAGATGAAGAAGACTTCTTCGCGCGAGCGAGCGCTCACTTATCATCATCAAGGCGTTCTAAGAACAAGAGGAAGAAGACTGCTCCTTGGCGCGAGCACGCGCTCACTTATTATCATCAAGGTGCTCTAAAAACAAGATGAAGAAGACTTCTTCGCGCGAACGAGCGCTCACTTATCATCATCAAGGCGTTCTAAGAACAAGAGGAAGAAGACTGCTCCTTGGACGCGAGCACGCGCTCACTTATTATCATCAAGGTGCTCTAAAAACAAGATGAAGAAGACTTCTTCGCGCGAACGAGCGCTCACTTATCATCATCAAGGCGTTCTAAGAACAAGAGGAAGAAG
Organism: Rhipicephalus appendiculatus; assembly: GCA_030522465.1. Lineage (NCBI taxonomy): Eukaryota > Metazoa > Arthropoda > Arachnida > Ixodida > Ixodidae > Rhipicephalus > Rhipicephalus appendiculatus. The sequence continues at coordinate 605,118 of JALIZH010033003.1, read as the reverse complement.
ACTGCTCCTTGGCGCGAGCACGCGCTCACTTATTATCATCAAGGTGCTCTAAAAACAAGATGAAGAAGACTTCTTCGCGCGAACGAGCGCTCACTTATCATCATCAAGGCGTTCTAAGAACAAGAGGAAGAAGACTGCTCCTTGACGCGAGCACGCGCTCACTTATCATCATCAAGGTGCTCTAAAAACAAGATGAAGAAGACTTCTTCGCGCGAACGAGCGCTCACTTATCATCATCAAGGCGTTCTAAGAACAAGAGGAAGAAGACTGCTCCTTGGCGCGAGGACGCGCTCACTTATTATCATCAAGGTGCTCTAAAAACAAGATGAAGAAGACTTCTTCGCGCGAACGAGCGCTCACTTATCATCATCAAGGCGTTCTAAGAACAAGAGGAAGAAGACTGCTCCTTGACGCGAGCACGCGCTCACTTATTATCATCAAGGTGCTCTAAAAACAAGATGAAGAAGACTTCTTCGCGCGAACGAGCGCTCACTTATCATCATCAAGGCGTTCTAAGAACAAGAGGAAGAAGACTGCTCCTTGACGCGAGCACGCGCTCACTTATTATCATCAAGGTGCTCTAAAAACAAGATGAAGAAGACTTCTTCGCGCGAACGAGCGCTCACTTATCATCATCAAGGCGTTCTAAGAACAAGAGGAAGAAGACTGCTCCTTGACGCGAGCACGCGCTCACTTATCATCATCAAGGCGCTCTAAAAACAAGATGAAGAAGACTTCTTCGCGCGAACGAGCGCTCACTTATCATCATCAAGGCGTTCTAAGAACAAGAGGAAGAAGACTGCTCCTTGACGCGAGCACGCGCTCACTTATTATCATCAAGGTGCTCTAAAAACAAGATGAAGAAGACTTCTTCGCGCGAACGAGCGCTCACTTATCATCATCAAGGCGTTCTAAGAACAAGAGGAAGAAGACTGCTCCTTGACGCGAGCACGCGCTCACTTATTATCATCAAGGTGCTCTAAAAACAAGATGAAGAAGACTTCTTCGCGCGAACGAGCGCTCACTTATCATCATCAAGGCGTTCTAAGAACAAGAGGAAGAAGACTGCTCCTTGACGCGAGCACGCGCTCACTTATTATCATCAAGGTGCTCTAAAAACAAGATGAAGAAGACTTCTTCGCGCGAACGAGCGCTCACTTATCATCATCAAGGCGTTCTAAGAACAAGAGGAAGAAGACTGCTCCTTGACGCGAGCACGCGCTCACTTATTATCATCAAGGTGCTCTAAAAACAAGATGAAGAAGACTTCTTCGCGCGAACGAGCGCTCACTTATCATCATCAAGGCGTTCTAAGAACAAGAGGAAGAAGACTGCTCCTTGACGCGAGCACGCGCTCACTTATTATCATCAAGGTGCTCTAAAAACAAGATGAAGAAGACTTCTTCGCGCGAACGAGCGCTCACTTATCATCATCAAGGCGTTCTAAGAACAAGAGGAAGAAGACTGCTCCTTGACGCGAGCACGCGCTCACTTATTATCATCAAGGTGCTCTAAAAACAAGATGAAGAAGACTTCTTCGCGCGAACGAGCGCTCACTTATCATCATCAAGGCGTTCTAAGAACAAGAGGAAGAAGACTGTCCTTGGCGCGAGAACGCTCACTTATTATCATCAAGGTGCTCTAAAAACAAGAGGAAAAGACTGCTCCTTGACGCGAGCACGCGCTCACTTATTATCATCAAGGCGCTCAAAGAACAACAGGAAGTAGGCGAGAGCGCGCGCTCACTTATCATCAAGGTGCTCTAAGAACAAGAGGAAGAAGACTCCTCCTTGGCGCGAGCGAGCGCTCAATATGCTTCAGATGGCTATACCATTCGTAGTTTTGCTTGCGTTGCGCCAAGCTACGACAGCATACGATGACAGCAGACGACATCGTACGATAGCCCAGGCCCCTAAAGTGCTCCTTACTTAAAAACTAGCTACCGCACCCCCTCTGTGAACCTTTAGGATGTTAAGAGTGGCGTTGCTGACTGGAATGACGGCTCTTCTAACATGCTTGCGCGCTCACAAAAGCTGAAAAAAATTAAAAAACAAAACAAAAAAAACGAACAAGTGCGTACTAAAGCTGCCAGCACGCCATGGCATCTCTATTTTTCTTTTGTCTCGCCGTAACTGGCGATACACGTTTCGTGTAAATATGCTATTCGATATTCGATTCGAATTCGAAATTTTTGGCCGCTATTCGGCACTATTCGATTCGAATTGGATTCGTGATGAAATTTCACGATTCGCACACCCCTATTTGTTTCTCGTCTGTGCGTGTGCGTTTATGCGCACGTGTGAGTGCGTGGATGTTTGTGCGTGTAATACATGTTTTGTTATTGAGTGCTTACGTATTTGCTTACTTATTCAGGCTGGCTGGTTGCCAGGAACGGCCCCGCGAGTTTAAAAGAAAAATGTATCCTTTCCTGCAGTGAAACACGTTCGATTACGTGCCGTATCCGCAGCGATTTTTTCACACGTTTAACAATGCGAAAAAGTGTAGCCTAGGGTATGTGCACCAAGTCACCATTCACAATTTGAAAGTAACTGCGCCGTAGAAACGGAGTGCCACCAACAGCTAGAGGAGTGGTGGTGCGGAAAAACCGACGTAAATGGGGATCGTTTCCAGCCGCAGCTCGGGGACATGCTGGAGTAGTGCTCCCTTCGAAAAGTGAGATCTGCTCAGTGACATACCGTCGCTGAACTCTTCCATGGAATTTAATTGTTCGCGAGCACTCGCAGCGTTTATTGCCACATATGGACGCCGATTGTGTACGTGTAACCTTTTCGTAAAAGTGCGACGAAACCGATCGCCTTTGCAGAGCTGCTTGCTTATCAGCCGTACGGCGCCGCATAAGGGGCACCTTAAGGTACCTCCCGGGCTACCTTATGAAACTCCACCTTAGCGCGGCGGTAAGGTTAAGGAAAGGTTGGATTGATTTGTTTGTTTGTAAGGCGCCGACAAGGTAAAGGGGGGGCAAAAAAATATCCATGCATCTCCACGAAGTGAACGATGACGAGTGGGCGAAGCTAGGTCGCAAGGACCATAATCTCTACGTTGAAGTCGCCGACTAGTATAAAGGGTTTGTGCTTGTTGGTGTTTTGTATTGTTCTGTAGCAAATATGACTGATATAACTGTATTTTTAAACCTTTATTGTGTTTCACATATGTTACCCGAGCGTTGCCCCATATAATGTGAATTGAGTGACACAATGTGACATCTCCTAAGGTCCATAATGTCTACGTTGAAGTCGCCGACTAGTATAAAGGGTTTGTGCTTGTAGGTGTTTTGATATCGTTGCTTCACAATTATAATTGTTGTTCGCCTATTGTAAATATTTTGTTTATTCACATACACTCATGTTTCGACTATAGCAATGGTTTTCTTACCACCATGACAGCAGACAGCGAACTTCGACGACAAAGCTAGGTCCTAAGGTCCATAATTTGTAACCTAAGTCGCCCACTAGTGTAAAGGGTTTGTGCTTCTAGGTGTTTTATATTGTTCTGTGACAATTATGATTGATATTAGTCTATTGTTAAGCTTTTCTTTTTTGTGTCTCACATCCACGAATCTCCCCGTCACGGACGCGGACGACGACAAGGCTAGGCCCTAATCGCCCCTAATATAAGGTCGGTTTATGAACACGGGCATTAATCGCTGTTTGGCTAACCACCGAGCCGAACTTGATCCATACCAGCCCTGATCGCGATCAAAAGTGCCCGTGGGACACCGAGATCATTGCACGGTGTCACCGCTCGGTGTATCTGCGCCAAACGGATTCAAGACAATCACCTCCAGCATACGAGTCAGTCAAGTGTAGAAAAAAAAAGAAGAGAAAAGAAAGAAAAGAAATATATAGGTGCCTTTTTTTTTTTTTTTTGGGCGGGACAGAGGGCGGACCTAGAGGTTATTACACGACACGCCGGTCGTATGTGTTGTAGTATACGTTCATTCCTAACAAAAATACTAGCCAAGTTCATATTTTCTTGCGTGCAAGATCATATTTCAACGACTGTATCGATAATTTTCGCACGCCCGCTTCGATGGCGCCAAGCTGGCGTTAGCAGCCAGATTTCAATAAGAGCTAAATGAAAAGAAAACAAAAAGAACTATCCATAACTCCATTTTTTTACTCTCATTCCTAGCGTTATCAAACTTATCCGGTTTTACTTTGAGGTAATGCAAGGAGCAAACAAGCAACACCTAAGTGCACAAAAGAAATTTGGTTATTATACAACCACAAAATCCTATTCATACCCAAGTATAATGCTTTCACGCTAGCTGAAGAAGAAACTCGGTAAGCAGCATGCTGCTACAATATCCCACCGCTACGGCAGCGCAGAAAGTTAAAAAAAAACAAAACAAAAAGAAAAAACACGATTCTCTCGATGCATCGCGGGTGCGTCTATCACGGCCACACATTTCGTGCGGAATGCTGCGAGCTGTCTGGCACGGTACGTCTGCAAGAACTGTCGATTCATTGCCAATAGTCGTCGCCGAGATAACGCCGACCCACAGCGCTATCTTTTCTGTGCACTGAGGTGAAGCGACAGTCTCAGGGCGTGCGTACCATTTTTTTTATTCTGTTTTATTTAGTGCCGCGTCACTGCATACGTCATGGCGGGACTTTTGAATTCTTTAAGGTCGATACGCCACGTGGTGTCGTTCACGCGAACTAAACCGCTGGTGTCCAGAAAAGCTGCATATGGGCGCTGAAAGAACAACAGGAAATAGGCGAGAGCGCGCGCTCACTTATCAACAAGGTGCTCTAAGAACAAGAGGAAGAAGATTCCTCCTTGGCGCGAGCGCGCGCTCACTTATCATTAAGGCGCACAAAGAACAAGAGGAAGAAGACTTCTTGACGCGAGCGAGCGCTCAATATGCTGCAGATGGCTATACCATTCGTAGTTTTGCTTGCGTTGCGCCAAGCTACGACAGCATACGATGACAGCAGACGACATCGTCGACAGCCCAGGCCCCTAAAGTGCGCCTTACTTAAAAACTAGCTACCGCACCCCCTCTGTGAACCTTTAGGATGTTAAGAGTGGCGTTGCTGACTGAAATGACGGCTCTTCTAACATGCTTGCGCGCTCACAAAAGCTGAAAAAAAT